>BROF01002014.1:23411-67528 GCA_024346535.1 Eptatretus burgeri | reverse complement strand
ACCTGCCCTCGCTACCCCTCACCACTGCCTGCCTACCTGCCCTCACAAGCCCCTCACCACTGCCTGCCTGCCCTCGCAAGCCCCTCACCACTGCCTGCCTGCCCTCGCTAGCCCCTCACCACTGCTTGCTTGCCCTCGCTAGCCCCTCGGAAGGCAGTGAAATGTTGAACAAGCAGAAAGGTAGCTCTGAAGACTACTCCGTTGAACATCATTTCATCTTATGCCGGCCCTGGGTGTGGCAGGAGCAGATTTGTGGCATTTGGCCTTGCACTGAATAAAGGGAAATTTAGTCGGGTCAAAATACCACCTGACCCACAACAATTTGCAACAAAAGGTTTTTCAGTGGTTTTCATTCCTACTGGATATACCGATCAACAGAAAAAAAAAAGTCTACCAAAATCTGACATCCGGAAATGGGTTAAAACGGTCATTTTCAAGATGGCCGCCACCGGGTTTTGAAATAACTAAAACAGCTATAACTTATTCAATAATTGTGATAAAAACGTAATTGTTGGTTCTGGTCCATGGTTTTAATGGATCAGCAATCCACTGGTGTCAATAAAATTTAGATCTGATCAGTATTTAACATGAAATCCAAGATGGCGGCAAAAATTGAAGAGTGCAAAAATCATTAAATTTTCCATCTGAACCAAAATCACTGAACACTTGGTGCCACTGAAACATTTATTTGTGAACATTACATAATGGCACTTTTGGTTATAATTTCAGTCATCACTGTCCTCTCGTTCCTCAGAGGCTTGATTTAGTGGATTGTCACAAAACGTCACTTGGCATGATCCACATGCAGACGTACACGGAAGCCCATTCTTTCTGCAGCTGCAACGGGGTGTGTCACAAGCTGTGGTGCAGTTGCAGTGTATCATCTTCAGAAGAGTGTCTGGTGCAGCATTCATGGCAGTCATGATAGGTACAAATCGATTGTCTTCAAGTCCCCAGCCCCAGTCCAGAGGATTGAGGTCACCCTCCATCCCCATCCAAACCATGACCTGGTAGTACACTCTGAGACAATGAAACTTGGTGGCAGATTCCGTTGGGGGAAGACATTCAGGTGGAATGAAAGACTTGGCAGCAGCGACCTTCTTTGTGAATATCTTGTAATGCATGGCTGCCAGAGAACTTGTGCTCTCCCCACCAAATATAACGGCCATCGCTTGGCTGCCAAATTTCTTTATTTCAGCGTGGCTGACGCCTCTCGAAGTGAATGTATCTGCACACAACTGGAGGCCTTCATCATCTTCCACGAGTTTCTGAAAGACTGATTTTTTTTTTTTCCCAATGCCATACACACGAGATGTTGAATCTCATCCTGTGAAGGCGTGCAGAAATAATAGTTGAGTGCACAACTTATTCCCAAGAAGATGCTTCATCCGATTGATGTCGTATACTTTCAGATTGCATCTTGAATGGTTGTCTGATCTGAAATATAGTGGTTTTCCATCTGGTATACAGTAATGGAGCAAAAGCATCAACAAATCTGTGTCCTCTCTTAGTGTGGTGGAATGCAGAATTGTGCTGTTTAAGGCTGTCTTGGCAATGTCCACATCAGCGTCCCCTTCTGCCTGAATAACTGTGTAGCCCACTTTCTTCAGCTGATCACCTATTAAGGTGATCAGCTGTTGCTTGTTACTGCCGACAGATAGGAATTCATCTCTCTTTCCGTTAAATTCAGTTTCTCCGGTGAAGTTCACAGTCGGACAGCTGTTGGCTTGTCCCCGTCTCTGCTGAGTGTTATCCTTTATCGAAGGGCCTGCACCATAGCCATCAAAGACAACAGTTGCTGTGCCATAGTGTTTTGTTGTGAAGTCCGCATTTGCTCTGGCTATTTTGCCATATGTATCTCCCTTCCACTTGAGCTTGTGCAGCAAGGATCCACCATCAAGAACATGCCTTTCAGTCCTAAGGTGTGCTGCAGGTGTGGTGTCAGATACTCCTTCACTTGCCAGTGCCTTGGTACAGTGATCATTGACAGCTTGAGGCAGTTGAGGTTTGTCGGCCTTCCTCAACATCTTGTTGTCCTCCAAGAGGGATGGAGGGTATGGACTGAGCTCAAAACTCAAAACAAAACTCTCCTCAAGTGACAAATCACCTATTTGGGGATACCACCAGGAATCGCTGGAATAGCACACTGGAGTCGATGGCTCTGTGAGGAGCAACCTGGAGAGCATTAGAATTTCGCAGGGTCTTTGCTTTCTCCATCCTCTTGTTGGAGAAGGAAAACACAGGTTGTCCAATCATTCTCTCAATGATTTTGTTCCCAACAGCTTCATATTCATGCACGTTGATGTCTTCGCTTGCCACAATACCATTTATGATATTTCTCAATGTAGGATCAGAGGAGAAAGGTGAAAATGCATTCAGCTTTGTGCTTATCTTCGAGAGGTCGAATGCATGTCTTTCAATTCTGGCACCAGTTGCTTCTTTATGCTGTTCGCTTGTTGCGTATGTGAGATCATTGAAGTCCTGCATGGCGACGTTGACCTCAGATGTTATGGGGGCTGACATTGTCCACAATGCCAGGTGTTACTCTGTCATCTTGCTGCCATGAGTCAAGCCACCGGTGCTCTTTAGTGATCTCATGAGTGTTTGTTCGATGACTAGATCACAGCTGAGGCCTGCCCAAAACTGGTTTGTTCGCCGGATCACATGGAAGTCATTTTGAAGCTTCTCGTACACATCCGGTTGTTTGCTCTGCAGTTCACTCATTTCTTGTACGTAGAGATAAGGGGACTTCTGGTAGTTGTAGTGTCCAGCTGCTGCAAATATTGGCAAGGCATCAGCAACAGCTTGCAAGTGATCCTTCCAAGACCCAGTGCGATCTGCCTTGATCATTGCCTGAGCAGTATGGAGCATTTTCTGATAACCCAGCCACAGCTGACTCGTTTTGGATTGTGCAGCAAGTTCAGATTTCTTTTTTTCAAGTTCATCAGTGATCTTCACAATTGCAGCTGATTCTTCAAGTCTTTCAAGAGAGATGTCACCCGTCAGCAAGGACGAATACATTTTCTCAATCTCTTCTACTTGGAGCATGAACTCAGGATTTTCATCCACAACAGATGCTACAATAATTCGATGGAGAGACTTGCTCACCAGTCGATGGCCTCGGAATGCCCTCTGCACAGATTTTCCGGACATCATATGAACTACAGCATTTTCACCGTACACCAGTTCCAGGATGTTTTTGAGTCCTGTTCTCACCATCAACCTTCCATATTGCTCCAAGCAGATTCATGAACGTGTGAAATGTACCCAGCCTAAGCACGATCCCCTTCAAATGGCTATTCTCTGGTGCAGCACTGATTATCTCGGCAGCTTTCCACTACAGCGGTTGATCAAACGTGATCACAGGACAGACATGGTGTCTGATGGCCATGTTGGACAGGAAGTTCAAAGTGGATCGAGAGGACAGTGATGAGGACTGAAATTGTAACCGAAACTGCCATGATGTAATGTTCACAAATAAATGTTTCAGTGGCACCAGGTGTTCAGTGATTTTGGTTCAGATGGAAAATTTCTTGATTTTTGCACTCTAGAATTTTGCTGCCATCTTTGATTTCATGTTAAATACTGATCAGATCGAAGTTTTATTGACACTAGTGGATTGCTGATCCATTAAAACCATGGACCAGAATCAACAATTATGTTTTTATCTCGATTATTGAATAAGTTAGAGCTGTTTTAGTTATTCCAAAGCCCGGTGGCGGCTTTCTTGAAAATGACTGTTTTAACCCATTTCCGGATGTGAGATTTTGGTAGACTTTTTTTTTTCTATTGATCAGTATATCCAGTAGGAATGAAAACCACTGAGAAACCTTTTGTTGCGATTTGTTGTGGGTTTGGTGGTTGTTTGTCATAAATTGACCCGACTAATTAATTTCTTCATGCATTGGAAGCATGTACGACAGCGCATCGCGTCCAGTTTCTGCCGGTACTCCAGGGGCCTCCGTCTGGCCATCCCCATCTCTTCGGGATAGGACATTCCATGCACCCTCCAAAAGGGACTGCCGCATGTTAACCCGAGGAGACTCGTCCGGTGGACGACACCTCTGCCCCACCCCAACACGCACCACAGTGTGTATTGAGGAGTGAAGTGTTTTGTGTGTGGCCGGAGTGCAAATCCTGCCACCAACCTCTGAGGGAAGGTAACTGGCTGCAGGAGGACGTCTGCAGACACAGTTGGCACCAGATATGGATGGCCGTTGGCTCACAAGGAGCTTCTCTGCCCTTTGCTAGGTTTTGTCTTTAATCCTGCTCGGTGTCCATGAAAGGGAAATGAGGAAGAAGAAATGGAAAAAGAGGTTCCTCCCAAACATGGCTTTTCTGCTTGTTTTGTGCAACCATGGTGTTACTGGTCATGCATTGACTTTTCCCTATGGACATTGATTTTGTATGCCAAAACAATGAGAGCAATTGGGGGGGGGAGGAGTGGGGGGGAGGAGTGGAGGTGAGGTGGGGGAGGGAGGAGCGGAGGTGAGGGGTGGGGGGCACTTTTATTTTCATTTTTCATTATTTCATTTTGTTTGCAGTGGCTGCTGGTTGCATCGTTGCTGCAAGTGTGGCTGTGCCACTGATGAAGTGCCCCTTGTAAATGAGGAGAAATTTAGAATTTGTTCACAGTGCCAGTGGCAGCTCGCCTTCTCTTCACGATAGCTGCCATGGGATCTTTGTTGTCCACCAACTAATGCTGTGAGGGGGATGTCCAGTTGAATGTTCATCTGAGGGATGGCACACACACACACATTGATCCCATTCCCTATCTGTAAAACACGACGGTGACAGGTTATAAATTGCCGTGTCGGGATTCAAACCCAAGCCAGACGACTCAGGGGCAAGTGTGCTTTCCTCACGGCCATCCTGCCAGCCCACATGGGTTGAACAAACTGGCTGTAAAACCCCACATTGATTGGATAAACTAGATAGTAAAGAAAATAAAATGGGTAACTTCTTGGAATGCCTCTGACACAAGGTCTGAGAGCAGAAACAGCCCAAGCAGTGATCAATGTGCTTGGAATTGAGACTCAGAAGGTTCTTCGAGCTTGTACAGACTCCGATTCATTGCGAGCCGAGCTCCTCTCTCTCACCAAAGAGAAATTTCAATTTGCAATGTACGCCGACTTCTGTAAATTTGTGAAATCTTTCTTGAAGCCGCAGGTTGTTCAGCTTGCAGGGTCTTCTCTGTTGGGAAGTCTGTTCGTCAACTTGGAGAATGTTATTCGAGAACTTTCCAGTTTCTGTGAAAAGTTCGTTGGATTCCAACATGAGCAGCTGGAAAACGTTCCTGGTTTCCAGGGAATCGGTTTCAGTGGTGTCTGCAACCTCCACTATCAGGACGATGGATTAACACCCAAGCATGGTACGTCACTATTTTATACACCCCAACATGTCAAGAAACACCTCGATGTTGAACCATGAATGTTTTTCCTTGTAACTTATGAAATCTTTTAGAACAATTTTGTGTTGGTGAAGACGTTGAGATTCCTGAAATACAAAGTCAATGATTTTTTTTTTTCTTCTGAATCGCATTAAATTCCAAAGTGTTCCATGTTTATCAGAGCATTTATGTTATCCGCATGCAGGAAGTAGTTTGATTACCACTCGTATTGGCATGGACAGTGTGAGGGATGTCCTTTGGGTGAAAGGATTCTGTAAAACACAATGTCTGGACTGGAAGCTGCAGCCAGGATGGAACGGAGGCCTCAGATGTTTGAGGGACACACAGTGAGGGACAAGTGAGAACTGGGAGAAATCTGATCCATCCAAATGTAAGCCGATCAGCCTTCTTCCCATAAGGAGCAAAGTATTTGAATGCCTTATCAATGAGCAGGTTATCACTTTTCTGGAAGACCACAATCTCCAAAGTGATGCTCAGGATGGATTCCATCATTTCCGATCTACGAGTGATGTTCTTTCCCTGATAACTGAACACTTAACCAGGCCCTGGACCAGTGTGGTGAGGCCAGACTTGCAGCCCTTGACATCTCGAAGGATTTTGATAGTTTGGTATCAGGATCTCATTCACAAGCTGCAGTTACATGGTATTCCTGGGCATCTGCATGCAATAATTTCAGAATTCTCACAGATCACCAAATTTTTGTGTGGCATGATGGTCAATCTTCTGCAGCGCATATCATTAATGTCGGTGCTGTGCAGGTCTGTGTTCGGGCCATCTTTGTTTCTGCTTGAGCTAAATGATGTGGTCGAGAACATTTCGTCTCGGCTGGACATTTATTCTGATGACTCAACCCGATACAGAACTTATCCTTGCTACCTGCCTGGTTCACTCTGCCTTCAAGCCAGCGTCGATCTAAATTTGGATCTTGAGAATGTAAGTAACCAGGGAAAAGACTGGTAAATCAACATCAATCAAAAGAAGACCCACCTAAAATCCATGCCCAGGTCAAGATACCCCTCTTTTGACAACTCGGTTATGGACCAAACACCATTACACCAAGGGCATATGAATTGCTCTGCAACAGATTCCCCCTTCCGATGTGATATCTTCTGAGTCCAAAAGGGCGTTCGTCTGTGGAAAAAAAAAATGATTAAATGCCCTGAAAATCAAAATTATGTAACTTATCATACTTGAGCCAATGTGCCAAGTTTCAGTTGAACATGTCAAAGGGTTTGGAAAAAGTCTGAAAAACCACAGGTGTGATGGATGGACAGACAACAATCCTGTAGTCCCTTCCAGTTAAACCAGAAAGGGACTGATAACTCTGACATCTGTCTTCTTGGTCTGGACATCACTTCTTACTTTGGTTGGGATAACTACATTTCTAGCAATGCAAAAAGAGCCTCTGAGCGACTTGGCTGCTTGGATCGAGCTGTCTGATGTTTCCCTCCCGATGCCTCGCTCCACTTGTACAAGACCACCACACGTTCAGTCATGGAATAATGTAGTCACTCCTGGGAAGATGCTGTGACTCGTCTTCTGGATAGAATTCAACGATGAGTTGTTAACCTGGTAGGCCATGAACTTGCGTCATCTCTGCAACCTCTCTTGGTTTGAAGCTCCGTGGATGTCTTTTCTGCAGGTACTATAATGGAAGATACTCAGTGGGCCTTCCACTACTTGTATCACCTTTGCATTCTTTCACAAGCTCTATCCGTTTGGCAGCCTCTGCACACTCTCGTACTCAGTTTCCAAGGTCAACAGGACAAAATTCCTCCAGTGTTTTTTCCTACACACTGCCAAACTCTGTATCTCCGAACATGCATCCTGTTTCCCAGCAACATAAACCTTTCCCGTTTTGGAGGTGTGAATAGGTATCACTTTTCTCAGTGTTCCCCCCCCCCACAATTTATTTTTTGTAGACCCCACCATTGAATGGCCTCAATGCCTTGTGATGGCCATGGCTGAACTCCCCATTAAAAAAACACATGGATAAATGCAGCTGTGCAGACCTGCTATGCCGTGAAGCTGCATTCAAACTTCCATCCGACCAAGATTAGGTCAACAAGTGACAGGATTTATTTGCTCGGATAAACAGGGTTGTGAGGAATTTCACAGTCGGGTGTCCAAGTGATTAAGTGGATGTCATTCTCCACAATCCGAAGGAGAGAAAATGGAAACCAAGAACAGTGTGAATAGGTCCAGGATGCCTTGGACAGGATTGTTACTTGCATCTGGGGTTTGTGAATTGGTGCTGAGACCCAGGCGGCTTCTTCTGGAGATGCATAAATTTATTGATCATTCAGTGCAGGGAGAAGGTGAAAAAAAATTAATAATAATATATTGTGGCGTTTTTCGTCATTCACCCTGACCGTTCACCAGTCGGATATGGAAATCTGTAAAACACCAAAGCCTAATTGGAGGTCGACAGACCTTCACACCTTGCCAATGCAGGGCCAAATCGAGTACTGTTGAATACCCTGAGCAATCAGTGAGAGATTGAGTTATTTATTTAAAGTGCAACTCCACCGCAGGGGTGGGGTTCAGGCCTGTCAAATTCGAGGAAACTAGCCTGGGAGAGACACGAAGGAATCGGGGACATCCTGTGGGAGGAAGGTTTGGTTCATTGGCAGCAGCCTGGATTGAGAGATCTATCATGTTAGACCAGAGACCTTGGATATTTGAGGTCCACAAAGTTAGGGATAGGGGAGACGGCATTGAGAGGGTGCAGGGCTGGGGGGGGGGGCATTGCAGGGGCAAGGTTTGAGGAAGTTAGGTGCAGGGGAAGCATTGAGGTGGTGGGTTTGGGGGGGAAGCATTGAGAGGGGAGTGTGAGAAGGGTTGCAGAAAGGGGGGACATGAAGTGGAGTGATGCTGATTCCATATTCCCAAATTAGACAAACGAAGATATTCTTGCGAAGAAGATGAAGAGGAATATATGATGGTGAAGGTGAGGTACTTGTGGAAAAATAAGGAAAGTGAAGCATTTTTAAATACTTTTAAAGGAATAAGTATTTTTATTCAGTGAAGAGTTTGAAGTGGTTGAGAAAAGGGGGAAAAAGAATGGAGAACAAAAAGTACAGGCAGAAGGAAATGTAAATGTCATGAGATGTCTATGGAGTGGATTTATTTTTTTTTCCCTTTTGAAGTGAGCAGAAGAAAGGATAATTTTGAGGTCGAAGTAAAATATCTGGAAAGGAATAAGTAAAATGAGGAATACGGAGACAAAAGGGACACGTAATTTTACAGCAGGCAATGTGGAGGCTGAGTCCGACTACCTCAAGGAAAGAAAGCAAGTAAGTCCATATACCAGCCGTTTATTCAATCTCGTACAAAGACACTTCTGTGCACAGAAGGAAGACCTCAATGCTACTGGGAGTATGAAGGCTTAAGAGTACAGAGCTTTTCTGAGGGTTTATATCCAGTTTTTCACCAAGCTATCAGATGGAACTTTGTGGACTCCAGATATGCAGATATGTTGTATACAATGGTTTTGGTTTGTTCAGATACCTCATACAATGGTTGGAATTTGCTTTCTGATAAGAGAGTGGTGTGGGGGGGGGAGTAAGAGAGAGTGCAATGGTTGGAATTTTTCATTCTGACTACTTGATCACAGGGAAAAATTTCATTTAACAGATATGTCTAAACAATAGGTTAATTGGAGTTTTTCTTACAAGCTCACTCAGCATGTGTACCAATGTATGCATGTGCATATTTTCATACTCTATCAGTATGCATATTTTTGCTTTATCAGCATGCATGTCTATTAGCTCTACTAGTAAATCATTTCTATTCTTCTTCTTCTTCTTCTTCTTCTTCTTTCTTTAACCACATCAGATCATCCATATGATCTGCATAGTGATTTGGCACATGTTTTACACTGGATGCCCTTCCTGATGCAACCCTGGTCGCCTCTTACGACACAGGGATCTGGTACACCTATTTTAACCAGGGTATACACTAGTACTCATTTCGCCGACCTTGGAAGGATGACAGGCTCAGTCAACCCCCTGGTGTTATATGACTTGGTGTATATATGTATATATGTATATATATATATATATATATATATATATATATATATATATATATATATATATATATATATATATGTGTGTGTGTTTGTATATTCAGTGGCCTGACAGGGCTTGAATCAGGACTTTTTGGGTCCCAAGCTGCTGCCCTAACCACTGTGCCAACACCAGGTTTGTCATTTCTAAACTAAGTTTATTAAATTATTTTAAGAAAGAAGAAAACTAAGTAAATTTTGCTTTTACGTGATTATAAAATCAATTTAATAATACAGCTCCAACAGTTTCCCTGTTTTGTTCATACAGAACAACCTAAGGGTTTGTTCTGTCAGGACAAATCGGCTAAAAATCAAAATTTGTTGTTTGGCTCGCGGCAGGCTCGTTTCCACCGCGTCACCTAGACTTGCGCTCTGTGCTGGGTTAACACTCTGGCAAGTGGATGCAACTCAGATGTGGTGCCACCACCTCCCTCCACAGAGTTGGGTTGCCTTAGTGATTTTGGAAGCAAAGAACCCAGTGCATATTGAACATATATACATCCAATCGGCAATCGGCTTTTCCAGTTTTATTAAACAGATTGAATTTGGGCCAGCCGTTCAAATTCTTTTTCTCCTGAAGTTTTAAAGGCATTTCTATCATTCCATATTGGTTCACAAAAAAAATAAGTGACCACTATATTCGTTATTGTTGTGTGGATGTCTGTCTGTCTGTCCCGAGCATAGCTCCGTGGATTTTGATCCGATCCTGATAAAATTTTGGTGGGAGGTTTATATCATGATCTGGTTGTGTTTTCCTGAAAATGGGCATGGTGCGCCCATTATGGGTGGAGCCACGCCCAAAAAAACGTGTTTTTTTGGGGGTAGCCGATTTCAATTTGCATCTTCTCCTCGGGGGTTTGTCGAATCTGACGGGTTTCGGAATTTGGTTAGCCCAATGGCACCTGCATAGCTCCGCGAAGCTCTTTTTTTTATTTTATTTTTTTTTTTCTTCCATTTTCGTCACAAGGTCAGGAACTTAGAAAATTGCGAAATTTGACAAAAAATTCTTCTCCGAGGGGTTTGTCGAATCTGGCAGGGGTTTCGGTATTTGGTTATCCCAATGGCACCGACATAGCCCCACAGAGCTCGATTTTTCATTTTTGTCCCAATGTCAAGGCCACAAGGTCATGAACTTAGAAAATTGCGAATTGTGTTTTTCGGGGGTAGCCGATTTCAATTTGCATCTTCTCCGAGGGGGTTTGTCGAATCTGGCAGGGGTTTTCGGTATTTGGTTTTTGACGTATGCCAGCGTATGACTCACACGTTCCGCATAACGCTGGCCATAAGTTGTAGGCACTTTACGCGATCGTTGACACACATTTCTTTTAAGTTACTCATAAGTAAGTTGAAACATGTCGAGGTAATGTTTAGCGTACCCGAAACTTATTTCTAACCTATGAGTAATGTGTTGTAGGCACGTTACACGCTCGTTGACACACGTCGACACATGTTACTTGTAAATTACTCATAGGTCGAAACACGTCGAGGTAATGGTTAGTGTCAGTATTCCACACTCCCTGGTTTTTTTTTTTTCTTCTTCAGTGTGACAGTGATGTTGACACTTCCATTTCTAGTACGGTTATAATATAATTAATAGGCTTCCGCTCAACGATTTAAATCATAACCGCACTAGAAATCGAAGTGTCGATTTAATCATATCGAATCGAACGATTTAATCATAACCGCACTAACAGCTCGGTCAGGGGTCAAAGGTCAATTAGTGCAAAAATCGATAATATGCGATAGCTGGAGGTGCCTTCGATAGGTGGAGGTGCCTTCGATAGCTGGAGGTGCCTTCGTGCCAAATGCTACTCCTCCTCGGGTTATGGTCGGATGGTCATGAAAATTCACACGAATCATCTGGAGTACATTGTGCACAAACGATCGAGCCAGATCTTTGTTCACCCACAGCACCCCTTCAAACTTTGGGGATTTCCGATTTCAAACCACATTTTCGGTACTTTTCATTCAAAAGGATACCGAGTTGTTCTCAGTCGATGGAACTGGATGAGATTTGATCTGCATAATTTTAAGTTGATTCTCTATCCGCTATATGACATCCATTTTGCTCTATATCTTATAATTTCCATGCTCGGCGACCCATCGCCGCCTACCGGCTTGTCTGTCTGTTGGTATGTTTGTTTACCCTGTAGCAACCACACTTTCAGCGATCATGACCAACCTGGGTACAGACGTCGGCCATGGTCCAACTTAGACACTTGTCGTTTTTGGTGAATCTAGCTCAAAGGTCAAGGTCACCGAAAAACCGAAATTCTTATTTTCGCAATAATGTCTGCTAAAATGGTCGTATCGACTTCAAACCAAATCCAAAATGTGCATCTTCCAATTCTGCATCCAACCATACGTCTCATTGGAGTGTCACACCAACAGCCTTCTGAGCGGTCGCATGTCGAATGTCAGGGGGGTCGGGTCAAAAATTTCAAATTGCGATAAAAACGCCATTTCAAGTCCGATTGACTTCTGTGGTGTAGTCATGCCCACGGGGAGGGGCATGATGATGATGCATGATGGGTGTGATGGTGGAGGAGTGGCCGTGGGGTTCGGCGAGGGATATGAGGTGTGCACGCCGTCTGAGGTGTCGTAGTAATACTGGAGTCGGCCGGCTCGTGAGTGTACCGCGTACGGAATAAAGGAGAGCCGCGGGCACAGTACGCCCTGGCTCGCACTCGTGCAACACAGCCCGGCTCGACTGTTCCTCCGCTTCGTGTCTGCCTGCTAAGCATCTCCCATTCCAGTACAGTACAACTTCCAAGTTATGATCATAACCAAACTAAGTGCTGTAACTCATTAAACAGTACCACTATTGACTTAGAAGAACTAAATTTATTTCCAGGTTTTTGTTTTTCAGAGATCATGGAGATATGACAAAGTTATTCCGGCAATTCCTTGCTCAACGAGCAATTTCATTTGTTTGTTTGTGTGCAGGATATCTTAAAAAGTTGTGGACGGATCTGGATGAAATTTGGTGGGCAGGTTGGGTGTGTGACAGATGAACCGGTTCGATTTTGTTGAAGATCCAGATCTGGATCTGCATCATTTATTTAATTTTGAAAGTAATTCTTCACCGGTGAGAGATCGGGCCAAAAAACGATATAGTCCTGTATAGCTTGATATTTCAAAAATGTATTGGGCCCGATATGTTCTCGTGGATCAGGCATAATACGTGGTGGAGGGATGTGCTCCGAGTGCCCTTCTTGTTTGTCGCTGTCATTGGTTTCTTATTCGTGGTTGTGTTTGCCAAATATTATATAATAATAATACTTGATTTTGCTGTGTTGTCAACAACTCCAACAGCACTGTAACGCACATATTAATACTAGGAACAAGTATTCCCCTTATACACCACCCAACAACTCTGCCAATTGAACAGTTATATTTTTCTTGATATAATGGTATCTGCTCGCATTTTTCACATTTACTTTGATAAAGTAATAGGCTTATAAATCAGGAGCATGTAATAAATAAGATTATCGGTGGATGATACGAGAGACAAAGTGTGCTGTGTATAGTGTGGGGAGGGGGGAGGAGGTGTATAGAACATTTGGCTTGCTCATGGTGTTTCCACAAATATTCAACAATAACAGCACAGATAAATAGATACACCACGGAGATAGTCAAGGGAACTCTGGATCGATGAACCAGGGACAAACAGGAGATATTAACATGGGAAACGTGTTTATTCAGCGGTTGATAAACCAGTTCAATGAAGAGTGGTGGCAGTGATCAAGATATGGACAGGAAAGGACTGGCGTGATCCACCATAGGGCGCCACCACACACTGGTGTGATCCTCCAGAGGTCACCACCACACACTGGTGTGATCCACCGGAGGTCACCACCACACACTGGTGTGATCCACCGGAGGTCACCACCACACACTGGTGTGATCCACCGGAGGTCACCACCACACACTGGTGTGATCCACCGGAGGTCACCACCACACACTGGTGTGATCCTCCGGAGGTCACCACCACACACTGGTGTGATCCTCCGGAGGTCACCACCACACACTGGTGTGATCCTCCGGAGGTCACCACCACACACTGGTGTGATCCTCCGGAGGTCGCCACCACACACTGGTGTGATCCTCCGGAGGGTGCCACCACACACTGGTGTGATCCTCCGGAGGTCCCCACCACACACTGGTGTGATCCTCCGGAGGTCGCCACCACACACTGGTGTGATCCTCCGGAGGGTGCCAGCACACACTGGTGTGATCCACCGGAGGTCACCACCACACTGGTGTGATCATTTCTTTCTTTTGTTTTATTTCCAAAGAACATTATGAAAGCATCTAACAAACAAAGGCAATTCAAAATGGGTGAAAAATGAATAAATAAATAATCACAATAAAATGATGCACATGGTCCACCATCGACCACCACACTCCACCTCAACCCCCACCCTGTCCCCCATCCACCCCCTTCTGGTAAAACTCCAAAAACCCAGGATCACTACTCACCTCCACTCATTTTTTTCCTGCCTGTTTAATAAACTTCAACCTCATTCTTCCCTCCAAGTCTCCAAGACATCTGTTCCCCACCATCTCAGATCATTCCCACTCATAAACCATGATCTTTTCTACCCACATTAACCCACCCATTCCAAATTTCCCATTTAAGGTATTGCTTCTGTCCTCACCCAAGGACACTGCTCCATCACATCAGCTCACCTGACTAAAGTCTAAAAATCCAGGTGAGTTAAAACTGTTATAAACCAATTTGCGACCGACAAACATATAAATATAAATACCTGTAAAACGTCCTTCCACAACCCCCTGGAGAAGTTTGTTGGCGTTCACAATGAACTCGACCCGTGACGTCATTCAGCCAAGCAGCGCAAACCAAGATGGCGCCCACCACGTGACCTCAGAGCTCACGGTGGCGACACTTTTTACGGGCTGTGAGCATCTTCCACATTTTCAGTTCAGCGGTACAGGTGACGTCACGTCCGCTAATCACGGTAACCCGGAAGCTCGTGCTTTGGGCGGAACTCATCGCGAGAGGTATTTTCGGAATTCTTATTTAATACCGAGAGAGATGTGTAAACGTGAATTTAAATATAAAATAATAATTTTCTGTTCCTCGATGACGGAAATGAAGGAAAGTTAAAGGAGTTTTTATTCAATGTTTGTTGAGGTGTTTGGTTGTTGATTTAATGAGGTGTTTTTCACTTGTTTTGTTTTATTCACCACATTGTTTAATAATCACATCATCACGAAACTTCCTACAACGATCGCCAATTAGTTAAGATCGACTTTCTCGTGTTCTCAATCCAACGGATGACACAAAGCACGTCGTGTCTGTGAACAGATCAAGTGCTTCATTAAAACCTCAGGGCAGTCAACGAGCGAAGAAGAAGAACATCATATACAGTATATGCAACCAAAGCACAACAGAGCATGCCATGGACTGCGTCAAATGACGTCACATCCTCAGAAATAAAACAACAACCGATACCGGCGTGGCCACTTTCTTACCTTGGGGACAAAAAAAAAAACTTTGAACTAACATTTCTTGTTACTTCGTCCAAGTCAACATGCACATGTGATGTTGTGGGTCAGGGTGTCGGTGGAGAGCACGACCGCTAGAGGGAGCAGTAGAGTCGGCTCCACCGAACACACCGGAATTTAGGTCGTGACCCTCGGATAAGTCCGAAAGGCACGGATCCCTTACAGGACCAAGAATCGCCAATAACTCGACCGCGTGGGGTAGGGTTAATTGCAAACTTCAATATACCTAATTATCCACGCGGCAAAGCGACCGGAGAATTCAGACCCTCGACAGACCTCGAGCGGGACGAGCCGTTACCATGCCCGAACCGTGTGTAACCCGAGCAGACGGTTACTGAGGCCCGTCGGTCCAAATGAACAATTTACTGCCTGGCTATTTCTCAACACGCACCGTGCTAAGCCAATGAAAGAGATGACAGGGAACGAGCTGGGACATTCAACAGTAGGGAAATTTATTACAACTAGTACGTACCCGTACGTGAGTGGCCATACGTACAAAAAAATACTTTCAAACCGCGAAGCTAAAACGACAACCACACAGGCCATTCCTTCGCTCTCATGTGCCCGTACGTGCAACCCCCCCCAAAAAAAAACAAAAAAAACTTCCAAACCGCTTGCCAGAAACAACCACACAAGCCATTCCTTCGCTCTCACGTGCCCGTACGTGAAAAAAAAATTAAAATTTCAAACCGCTTGCCAGAAACAACCACAAAGGCCGTTCCTTCGCTCTCGTGTGCGCCAATGTATTTTGCCTTTTCGCAATGTCATCGCAAGGAAAAACACAAAGAGAAGAAAAGAGAAAAAAAAATTTCAAACAACCACACAGGCCGTTCCTTCGCTCACGTAAACGACGACTGGATTGGGGCATTGTGTTTATCTAGAAATGCGCTTAAGAAATCGAGAAATTATTAGAATACAGTCAGTCATCACTATCCGGAAATCCGTACGTTGTAACCCGTAATGGGGAATGTGGCTGAGGTTCTCTTCCCCATCGGCCACAGCAACGTGTCTTGTCATTGGTTGGTAAATAAATGGCCATAACTTGGGAAGCACTTGTCCGATTAATATCAAACCTTGAAAAGGCACATACTCAGGTCCCCAGCAATATACATGGTAAGTTTCAATCAGATCCAACCAGTGGTTGTCGAGAAGCAGCGGTCACACACACACACACACACACACACACACACACACACACACACACACACACACACACACACACACACACACACACACACAGCTGGAATTATAGATACATTATAATCGGGGCGAGAAGCACGTAAGGGCAGAGTTATCCAAATATCAGGTAGGCAATATACAGTGAGCAGCAGCACTTGACAGCTCTACTTAAGAGACGGGCCCACACACAGACACACACCCAAAGAAATGGATCCCGTTGGGTCTTTATTGAAGGGTTCCAGCTCAAGGAAAGGTGAGCTGGAGACCAGAGCCTGTGCTTAGACCTGTCCACCTCATGCGGTCTTCGACGATCTGGCTCAGTTATGGGACTCAACCCCACAGCTTTCACGTGGCGTCAAGTACGAAGGCACCGGGAACGGAGCGGCAGACGCCAGCACGATCCAGATGGCAAAACAAGCGAGGAGGCGGCGAGGCAGGCGAAGAAAGTGATTCTCTTCAGGCTCCGACACACAACGAGGCTCCGACGCCAGCACGAACATGAACACGAACCCGAACACACTCCAAAAGGAACCTGGTCTTTTTATCCGCTCCCTGAGTGGGACGGAGCCTCGGTGTCAGACGTTCTGTGCACGCTTGGTTGGACAGGGATCAGGTGTGTTGACGCGCTGTTCGCTCCTGACTTGACAGGAAGGGGAGCCTGGCAACACACCAGTTCAGTGGAGGAGCCGTGAATGGGAACGTGCTGCAAAGCGTTAGTTCAGTGGAGGAGCCGTGAATGGGAACGCGCTGTAAAGTGCGAGTTCAGTGGAGGAGCTGTGAATGGGAACGCGCCATAAAGTGCGAGTTCAGTGGCAGGGTGGTTGGTTTGTCAAATCTAAGGATTGAAAGACCTGACTATAAAACAACTTCGCAGCGCACGTACACTTAATTACCCATTAAACAAGGGATGGGACCCTAACTAGAAACATACTTACCGATGTAACTGATCTATAAGGACTATAGCTGTTTTGTGCAATGGGTTCCAGATTCGTAACAATATATTAAGATGTTGAAGAAACGTAAATTATTGGGAATAAACACCAGCAAAATTGGATCAAGCCATTGAATAATACCGCATTGCTGGGACATCACAAAAAACTGAAAACCAGAACAGTATTTGCACACGTGCTTGAAGGTAGTTGACTGACGATTCCAGGTGAAGAGGAAAGGTGCTACCACTGGATAGACTGTCCTCAAGTGCCTCGGGATTATTCTGCCCTGTTGACACACATGCAACCACTCATCCATCAAGAACGTAGTCATTCAAGTGTTTGGGGCATGAACGTAGATGTCCTGACCTACGTCAGATGTCCTGGGGAGGTGACACGGTTGCCATGCTGTCAACACCATGGCGTTGAACCTGGGAATCACAGGGATGATCAAGCATAGAGGGTAGAACTGCAGGAGGAGGACTTGAGGCAGAACAGGTTCAGCTGGAGTTGAGAGAATGGGTGGTATGTGAGGTGGATCAGGNNNNGGGGGGGGGGGGAGTAATAGGTGGCTCCTCCAAGTCACCTTCATTGCAGAGGGAATCATCACAGGAACCTCTGTGCAGATGCGGGATGGTAGGTGCCGTCCGCGTGGATACAATGCAACATTCAGATTATCGTACACGATACGATGAGTGTCGGAGTTGAGAGCCAGCAAACTTGCAGATGTCGCACCAGTTCCCGTCCACAGATACAACCAGGTAACGATCCCGTGCTCAAGACTTGGATCCATCCGAGTGTAAGTACACTAGGTCTCCAACATGAAGTCGAAGTAGCAGAACATTTTGTTGATGGGGACTTGGACTTCTCGCCATAAGTACGGTTCCTGGAGCGTTGAGCATGCTGCTCTTGGAATAAGGTTCTGATACGAGATTGGAATCTGGTAGTTAGTGAACTGGTCACGTTGTGTCTACATTTCCCATGCAGACATACCGCAAGATCTCATGTGCGAGTTTAATCGGGCAGTCGCCGAGGAAATCTGACGAGGAGAAACTGGACCTCCTTATGGGTTTTGGTATAGTAATTCAGATTTTAATTCCTGAATGGCTTTCTTGGCAACAGGGTTTTTGTTGGGGTTTGTGGCGCAACCAAGCTCGAGGGAGATGGGGTGATCTTTTGTAGGACCTTGTCATTGGTGAGAAACTTGAATGCGGAGGCTTCATCAGTCCGGATAACAGCCGGTGGCCCCTTCATCGGATGAAGTTGAATGATGAGTGTGAGCAGACCGTCACACAGGGTGTCATGGCATTCATCATGAATGAGAAAGGAAGGGGTGTAGGAAGTAATGCACTCATGCAAGACCAAGATCAGTTCACACTCACGCTTTCGGGTATCTGCTGTGAAAGTCACACCGATTGTATTGGGAGGATCATCGGACGATTGAGGAATGGCACTCGGAGTGATTTTTCACAGAGAAGCACAGTGGTGGCAATGGGTAGTTACATAGTTGATGGACTTATCCATGTCAAGGGCAAAGAAATGGCGATGCATCAGTTGCTTAAGTTGGTGGCAAGATGGGTGATCAAGCTTGTTGTGTAGAGCCGTGACAAGGCTTTCCATGACCACATGAGGAATAACGATGCATTCACAGGAAGGTTGGAAGAGGTCATAATATCGGACAACCTCTTTTGCCTGTCTTTTGAGATCATGGCTGAATTCAAGTACCTTTTCACGTCTTTAATATTGGTCAGTTTTTTTTTTGATGGTCAGGTTACCTTGTTTGAGATGGTCATGTATTCTGCGTAAAAATGCACACTCGAACTGTCGGGCTTGCCAGACACAACGGTTTGTAAATGGTAATTTGGAGTAACCGGTGATGATGTCTTGGATGGAGGAATGACATGACAGTTTTCTGTTCGCTCTACAAATGAGCAAATTTGCCAATGGGGATTGTCACAATCAAGGACATTTCTGCTGGCGAAATATGAGGGTACATTAGCGGAGCCAGTGAGATGATGGATTGATGCCTGGAACCGCTTGACCGTCGACTAAAAAGTTGAGACACGGGGACGAGCAGAAAACTCTCCTCGGTATAGCTTTTCAAAGGCTTGTACACATGCCTTACTATTGGTCAGTATGCAAGCTGTATGATTGAACTGAATGATGAATGGTCCAAAGTGTTCAGTCGCCGTTGCGATTGAGAGTACTTCGATTTCGCAGGGAAGTCAGGTGATCTGATGTCCTCACAACTTGGCGTTAAAAAAGCCCACAAGTCATTGGATCCCATTGCGAGTGACATACATCGCAGCTCCTATGCCATTTTTCTTCACTGAACCATCACTGATAATTAATTTGTCTTCAGGGTGTGGAAGGATAATGGTTCTGTTTGAAGATTCGGCTTTCTGGACAGTGTGGAATGCTTCAATTACATCGGATGTCCAAGCAATTTTCTCGAGGGATAGGTGACCAGCCACAGCGTCGTCTAATGGCGGGAGTAAACTTGAACGGCCGGAGATAACGCGAGCTAAGACTTTGCAAGTGCCAATAAAGGATCGAAGGCTGGAGACCTTTTCTGAGGGGACACACGTGAGTAATGTGGAGATGCTCTGGGGGCTGGCTTTTTTCGTGCCTTGATGCCACACCCACCCTCGGATAATGATGGAAGGAAGATGGGCCAATGACATTCTTGGATGCTGACAGATTTAAGCGGTTGGCTTGGAGTGCATCAGGCATTCGTTTCCCGTTGGTTAACAGTTAGTCTACGCTTGCTCCACTGCAGTAGAGATCATCAGCGAGTTTAGCCGCAACACATTCTCCACTAGGTCTCCAAATACATGACAGATAAGTTCTTTTAGTGCCGTTTCAGAGCCAGGCATACCCAGAGTGGATCGTTGCGTCGACCCTAACACCATGACATGAAGTGGCAACACCACAGTACTTAATGGGCCTGGGGTCGAAGACATCATCATACTCTTAGCGAAGGGTCTGAAATTTACCTCCAATATCAAGGGGAAAAGAATTGTCTTGGTCGAGTGTGACACTTTCAGAGCAAAGGCTTGGGCTGTTTTCTTCAGGTTGAGTTGAATCTTGATGAGTAAGGGGGGTGTGGGGTACGAGTTTCACCATTGATGCTTGACGGCATAAAGATGGGTCGGATTTGACAAAAATGTTCATGAGATCTAAGAATTTGAGGATTATCGGTCAAGTTGTCGATGCGGATCGTGCCAGATACACTCGACATGAGATTTGTGGAAGGCCATATTTTAGGTGAAGGATGATGAACCTGATAGTAACTGCGAGATTCAAGGGCATATGTAGAATTAGACAAATTGTCAGGGAGGTTTAGTTCGATGTATTCACTGAACCATACAGTTGTAGTTCGTAGAGGGGTACGGTGAGTGGGAGAGAAATTAGATGAACCTTATTTGTATATGGACCCATCATAGAGGATATTGTGGCATTTAGCCAGGAAAACAGAAATGTCATTCAGCTCCATGAAATGTGTTCCTGCCAGGACATCAACATCCAGGTTTTCAACAACAAGGCCTTGTACACTGTTGATCATCACAGGTCATGATAAAACTGACTTCACCGAGAACTGGTGGGGGGAGGGGGGGAGCCATCAGACTGGTGTGCTGAGGAAGAACTCTTTCTGATGGGTATACCGAGATGTTTGGCGGTCGATAAGCTCATCATCTTGCCAGTAGCTCCACTATCAATAATGACACAGTGTGGAGAGGAGGAGGAGATTGGGACCATACTCTGTTCAGAGTGTAGGTGCTGCTTCGGCAGTCTCCTTGGCTATTGGGAACAATCCTAGACGGGTCGCCACTCCGACACAGTATACCAGCACACTGGCACTCATTTTTGCCGACCTCAGAAGGATGACAGGCAGAGTCAACCCCAGCAGGTATTAGTTCAACAGCTGAGTGGGATTTGAACTCGGGAGCCGAGGATCCCAAGCCCACCACCCGAACCATTAAGCCAACACCAGGTATACATGTATAATATCTGTGTATATAATATGTATAATCATGTACAACATGTGTATATCATATGTATAAAATGTATAATCATGTGTATATCATATGTATAAAATGTATAATAATGTGCAACATGTGTGTATATATCATATGTATAAAATGTATAATCATGTGCAACATGTGTGTATATAATATATATATATATATATATATATATATATATATATATATATATATATATAATCATGTATAATGCGTGTGTGTATAATATGTGTAATCATGTATAATGTGTTTATATAATATGTATAATCATGTATAATGTGTGTGTATATAATGTGTAATCATGTACAATATGTATGTATATAATATGTATAATCTGTGTGTATATAATTTGTTTAATCATGTACAATATGTGTGTATATATAATGTGTCATCACATGTATAATATGTGTGTATAATATGTATAATCATGTATGTGTGTATATAATATGTATAATATATGTATTATCATGTATAATATGTGTGTATATAATATGTATAATCGTGTGTAATATGTATAATCATGTATGTGTGTATATAATATGTATAATATATGTATCACATGTATAATATCCATCCATCCATTGGGACCATACTCTGTACAGAGCGTCGGTGCTGCCGAAGCAGTTTCCTTGGCTATTGGGCACAATCCTGGACGGTCGCCACTCCGACACAGGATACTCGAGCGACTCGGTCATCCCAGCAAGCTGGTACTCATTTTGCCGACCTCGGAAGGATGGCAGGCTGAGTCAACCCCCTGGTGAAGTCATTCAGCGGGCAATGAGACTTGAACTCAGAACCCTTGGATCCAAAGCCACCACCCCAACCACAAAGCCAACACCAGGCTATGTATAATATGTATGTGTGTATATATAATATGTATATTCATGTACAATATGTGTGTATATAATATGCATAATATGTCTTTCCATAATATGTATCATCATGTATAATATGTGTGTATATAATATGAATAGTCATGTCTAATATGTATGTATATAATACATATAATCACGTATAATGTGTGTATATAATACATATAATCATGTATAATATGTGTATATATGTATAATCATGTATAATGTGTGCATATATTATGGATAATCATGTATAATATGTGTATATAATATGTATAATCATATATAATGTGTGTGTATAATATGTGTAATCATGTATAATGTGTGTGTATATAATATGTATTCTGATGTATAATATGTGTGAATATAATATGTAAAATCATCTATAATCATGTGTAATATGTGTGGATATAATATGTATAATCATGGACAATGTGTATGCATATAATATGTTTAATTATGTCCAATGTGTGTGTATATTGTTCCGGAAATGTCTCTTATTGGACTACTAAATATAGGATTAGCTCAGATCCCCCATTAAATGCATGGTAGCTCGGTTGTGTGGTAAAATGGACGTTACATGTGTCGGGAGGTGTAGGATGCATGTTTTATTGTTCGTACAGTGGTGGTGTGCCAAGAGCTCCCTCTTCTTCCTCCCCCATCCCGGAAGAGGCCCTGCCCAGTCGGCTGAGAGGGTGTGGCCAAAAGGAGGAAGTGAAGCTAAGGGGAGGAGTTTGTCGGCTTCGCAGAGAGAGGGTGCTCGTGTGTCGAAGGAGCGAACGAGAGAGAAACGAAGGCTTCGTAAAAAGGTTGAGTTTGTGGAAAACAGTCGGGTTTTCAAGGCGTGCTCGGGTTTTCTAAGCGAGCGAACGAAGGAGGCACAGTGTTGGATCTGCCGGGAGATACGCTGAACCTGCCTGCACGTCGAGTCTGCATTTTTGGCAATAAGAGAGGCTGCCTGCACGTTGAGTCTGCCTTTTTGGGGCAGTGGGAGAGGCGGCCTGCACGTCGAATCGGCGATCGACTTATGAGGAGGCGATTCTGCCGTGAGAGAGACGGCAGCCGGCTTTGAGAGCCGAGCGTGGAAAAGGAAAGAAAAGGTGATTCGACAGAGAAAGAAACTGAGAGGACGGAGTTGGGAAGTCGGGCTACGAGGCGGGAAGGCAGGAGAGGAAACGACGGAGCCTCCGACGGTCCCTGCTCACACCAACGGCTCGACACGTTTGCCGATCCGCTTGTCGGAGCCCGGCACCTCGATTTGGGCCTTGTCTGTTGCACAGCTGAGGCCCATCGTTGACTTTACGCGGGGTCAGAGCGCACGGAGACCGCGTGCGGTGCGAAGGGGGCAAGAGTACGACGCCTCCATTTTTGCCACGCAGCGCGTTCGAGCTTGGGCTCGAATCCTTGGACATCCGCCTGTTGCGAGCAACATTTGTGCTTTTGACACTGTCCTCTCGTCCATGAAACATCACCAAGTACTCTGTCTTGTCTTGCATGCATGCTGTCTGTCTTTGTCTGCACGTGTTGTATAAGGCATATCTCGGTAGGGACCCCCTCGAAACCTGTAGTCCGTAGTTCCCTCGTTAAGAACGGGTTAAAGATTGTTAATAAAAACATTGTCGTGAATGGTTTGCTTGTGTCGTGTTCCCCTATATTCCCCAATAAATCTCGTTGGTTCGTATGAAGTTGCTGCTTTGGATTAATTTGTGTCTCGTCGAGGAGTGATCCGTTCGATCGGCATATAAAACCAAAAATGGTTACAGACTGGCAGAAAACGCTCAGCATCTGACACAACCAGTCTGTAACCTGGGTTCTATTTCCCCAA
Organism: Eptatretus burgeri; assembly: GCA_024346535.1. Taxonomy (NCBI): domain Eukaryota; kingdom Metazoa; phylum Chordata; class Myxini; order Myxiniformes; family Myxinidae; genus Eptatretus; species Eptatretus burgeri. The sequence goes on along the minus strand of BROF01002014.1, from coordinate 43,705 downwards.
CCGGTAAGGTACAAGGATTACGTTGGTATCGCGATTGAAGACGCGTGACCCGAGGCCTGTGCTGAGCCGGCCGGCGTTATAAACCCCGGAGACGGCGGTGGTGAGGATGGCGCCAAGAGTCGGGCGAGAATCCCGCCACCCCGGATCCGCAACAATATTATGTTTTGTCATGTATAATCATGTACAATATGTGTGTATATAATATATATAATCATGTACAATATGGATAATATGTATGTATAATATGTACAATATGTGTGTATAATATGTGTGTATAATCATGTATAATGTGTGTATATAATATATAATCATGTATAATGTGTGTATATAATATCTGTGAATAATATGTGTAATCATGTACAATATGTATAATATGTGTGTATATAATTTGTATAATCATGTACCATATCTGTGTATATAATATGTGTAATCATGTACAATATGTATGTATATAATATGTATCATATGTGTGTATATAATTTCTATAATCATGTACAATATGTGTATAATATGTATAATCATGTACAATATGTGTGTATAATGTGTAATCATGTATAATGTGTGTATATAATATGTATAATGTGTGTGTATATAATATGTGTAATCATGTACAATATGTATAATATGTGTGTATATAATATGTGTAATCATGTACAATATGTATGTATATAATATGTATCAGATGTGTGTATATAATTTCTAAAATCATGTACAATATGTGTGTAATATGTATAATATGTATAATGTGTAATCAATGTATAATGTGTGTGGATATAATAATTATAATCATGTATAATATGTATAATCACGTATATTGTGTGTGCATAATCACATATCAATATGTGTGTATATAAGATGTATAATGACATATCAGTATGTGTATAATGTGTGTGCATCATGGAGTACTCCATGTAGGATGGCAAGGGGAAAAAAAATGGCTGCCCATTCAAAAATGGAAACTGTTAAACCCATACGCTTGAAAACCACGAGAGTGAAGTTACAAGCATTTAAAAGCCAGACCTTTTATTCTCGAGCTTTTTCATAACTAACACGGATGAACAATACGCCAGAATATATCGTAAAAATACCACATCGGGGAGATCACGAAATGGCCAATTTGTTCATCCTCAAAAATTGTTTATAAATGTCATTGTGCCAGGCACGATAATATCCTCTCACCTTGCTATCCTCTCACCGCCGCCTGTCGTCGCGATCCCCTCACCACGACCTGCCTTCACTACCCCCACACCACTGCCTATCCTCACGACACCCGCACCGCTGCCAGCCCTCACTGCACCCTCACCACTGCCTGCCCTCAATACCCCATCACCACTGCCTGCCCTCGCTCCCACCCTCATCACTGCCTGCCCTCGCTCCCACCCTCATCACTGCCTGCCCTTGCTATCCCCCCCATCATTGCTTGCCCTTGATATCCCCCTCACCACTGCCTGCCATCACTACTCACCACTCGCTCATTCGCTCCACCGATCACTACTGCCTGCACTCGCTACCCCCTTATAAAGAATTCAAGTATTGAACAAACGGAGAGGGGGCTCTGAAGCCGACTCTTGCATGGAACGTCATTTCATCTCGGGCCGGCCCTGAGTGTGGCAGTGACAGATTGGTAGCCTTAGGCCTCGCACTGTAAAAAGGGGAATTCATGAATTCATTCATTGGAAGCACATGCCACAGCGCATCGCGTCCAGTTTCTACCGGTACTCCAGGGACCTCCGTCTGGTCATCCCCCAGGCAGATGCCTGGCCCATCCCAATCTATTAGAGATCAGACATTCCAGGCACCCTCCAAAAGGGACCGCCTCAGGTTAACCTGAGGAGACTCATCTGGTGGATGACACCTCAGCACCACCCCAACACAAACTGCAGTGTGTATTGAGGAGTGAAGTGTTTTGTGGTGGTCGCAGTGCAAATCCTGCGACCAACCTCCCAGGGAAGGTAACTGGCTGCAGGAGGACGTCTGCAAACACAGTTGGCACCAGATATGGATGGCCGTTGGCTCACAAGGAGCTTCTCTGCCCTTTGACAGGTTTTGTATTTAATCCTGCTCGGTGTCCATGAAAGGGAAATGAGGAAGAAGAAATGGAAGAAGAGGTTCTTCCCAACCATGGCTTTTCTGCTTGTTTTGTCCTTGTTTTGTGCAACCTTGGTGTTACTGTTCATGCATTGACTTTTTCCAGATGGATATTGATTGTATGCCAAAACAATTATGAGAGAGGTGGGGGGGGGGCACTTTCATTTTTGGTTCCTTTATTTTGTTTGCAGTGGCTGCTGATTGCATCGTTGCTGCGAGTGTGGCTGTGCCACTGATGAAGTGCCCCCTGTAAATGAGAAGAAATTTAGAATTTGTTCAGAGTGCCAGTGATAGCTCACCTTCTTTTCAGGAAAGCTGCCATGGGATCTTTGTTGTCCACCAACTAATGCTGTGAGAGGGGATGATCCGTTTGAACGTTCATCTGAGGGACGGCACACACCCACGTGGATCCCCTTCCCCATCTATAAAACACCACGGGGACAGTTTATAGCCGTGTTGGGATTCAAACCCAAGCCAGAGTACTCAGGGGCAAGTGTGCCTTCCTCAAGGCCATCCTGCCAGCCCACATGGGTTGAACAAACTGGCTGTAAAACCCCACATTGATTGGATAAAATACATAGTAAAGAAAATAACATGTACAACTTTCCTTGTCCCTGGCAGGTCATCGGTGGAATGGGCAACTTCTTGGAATGGCTCCAAACACAAGGTCTGAGAGCAGAAACAGCCCAAGCAGTGATCAATGTGCTTGGAATTGAGACTCGGAAGGTTCTTCGAGCTTGTACAGACTCCGATTCATTGCGAGCCGAGCTCCTCTCTCTCACCAAAGAGAAATTTAAATTTGCAATGTATGCCGACTTCTGTAAGTTTGTGAAATCTTTCTTGAAGCCGCAGGTTGTTCAGCTTGCAGGGTCTTCTCTGTTGGGAAGTCTGTTCATCAACTTAGAGAATGTTATTCGAGAACTTTCCAGTTTCTGTGAAAAGTTTGTTGGATTCCAAAATGTGCAGCTGGAAAACGTTCCTGGTTTCCAGGGAATCGGTTTCAGTGGTGTCTGCAACCTCCAGTATCAGGACGATGGATTAACACCCAAGTATGGTACGTCACTATTTTATACACCCCAACATGCCAAGAAACACCTCGATATTGACCCATTCATGTTTTTTTTTTCTTGTGACTTATGGAATCTCTTTTGGAATATTTTTGTGTTGGCGAAGACGTTTAGATTCTTGATAGACAGTCAATGATTTTTCTTCGAAATCGCATTATATTCCAAAGTGTTCCATGTTTATCAGAACATTTAAGTTATCCACATGTAGGAAGCAGTTTGCTTACCCCTCATATTGGCATGGACAGTGTGAGGGACGTCCAATAGGCGAAAGGATTCTGTAAAATACACAATGGCTGCACTGGAAGCTGTAGCCTGGATTGAGAGATCTGTCAGGCCTCATATGTTTGAGGGACACACAGTGAGGGACAGGTGAGAAGGTGTTGGGAGGGTGGGAGGCTTGGAGGGTGAGTGAAGGGGAGAGGGGAGGGAAGGCTGAGAAGATGCGGATGGGAGAGGATGGGATGGGTGGGGTGAGATGATTGGTAACCTGAGAGGGGCAGGATGAATGGGTAGATGAAAGGGGGCAGGTTTGGTTTAGGGTTGGAGTGATCATGATGAAGAAGTATATGAAGGGTGCTGATGCCAGAGAAGTTAGTGAAGAGAAGCGTTTCAATACGTTTTCAAAAGGAAGAAGCATTTTCTTCAATGGGAAAAACATTTTCTGAGTGTTGTGGGGGTGGAGAGAGTAGTGATGATATTCATGCAAACATAACGAAGTGTTCGAGGTTGGGGGGACGGGGGTGGTTTCCAATAGAGTTCCTATACACAAGGAGTAGCGACAACTTTCAATTGGAAGCCATTTTGTATCCATCGAGCACGGCACACCGAACCTGTGTCAATTGCGCATGAAGCGGAATGTGTTTGTTTTGTCATCAAGCTGTCTTCCTCTGCACGCAAAACGAAGATGAAATTACTTGTTGCTTTTTTTTGTTGTTCTTCCAACATGTCAGAATAAGCATATCCAATCAGACAGAATTGATTTAACCTTTAAACTTATCACAGAAAACCGAGGCAAAATGAAGTGTAATGCCCGAGTAAAGGTTCACACTGATTGCCTAATTCGAGGTAGACAGACTGTGTAAGGAGAATAAAAACACCGGTATTGACAGACTGAATGGAGAAATTTGAAAAGTGAAAAATAGAAATGGAGTCACGCCATCCACGCCATAATTGCACACCATCAAAGGAGTCGAGAATTCAAGAAGATAACAATTGTGAGTGAAAATAAAATAGACAAAGATCTCGAGTTGATTGATTGTGTACTCTGCCTGAAGGCAGGTCCTTGGCTGCTTGGAAAGGCTGATACTGAGTGGTTTGCCATCACCTTCCCAACTCTTCATTTATTTGAACATCCTGTCAACTTTTCATTAAGTAGTGTGTCGCTGAAAACATGCACACAGTGATTGTAATCCTTCATTATTTTCATTAAATCTCTCATATTTCATGTTTTCCCTTTTCCCACAGCTTGTTAATGCATGTTTCGACATGATCATTCAACAGCGTATCATCCACACCACTCAGGGTATACGGCACTCGGTCGAGTGCATACCTCTTCCAGGTTGAAAAGTTTACATTTTCTATCCCACTGATAGAATGGATCTTTATCCGGACCTGAACCAAAATCTAATCGGCTTGTTCTCGTCACCGAGCCAACTCGTCCACAACCCTTTGAAATATTGTGCTATGGATCATTTTTGGCCCCATCTCTCAATGCTGAAAAATCACTTTGGAAATGCTTGCATCCAGATCTTTAGCTTCACCAAAATCCAATCGATTTGTCCTTGTCATACATCCAACCTGTCAAATAAGTTTCATCTGAATCAGTTTATAATTTTTGCAGATATTCTGCTGACAGACAGACAGACAGACAGACATGTTTAAAAACCTAACTTCTGTCCACATTCGGTAGTGGAGGTAAATATATAAATACAAATCTTTAACATTCTCTTCAACACAAGTGAACATTAGCCTTTCTTGAACATATGCGAAAGATGAATAATCCTTTCGTGAACATGTACCTTTCCACAGCCTTTCTTGAACATGTCTGGTGATCCAAAAACAATTCCACAATGATTACACGAAAGGAAAATTAGGGAAAACCGAGAGGTGGTTTTGCATCGTACTTAACTGGCCAATGCAAACCCCAGTGGTGCAGAGTTTTGCTGCAAACTCCACACTTGATGACAAAAATCAATTGTTTATGACTTGTCCCACCCGTGTGAACATTATTTATCCATTATTGTTATCACTCCTCAGAATATTGGAAAAATCATCCAAGGGCTGGACATTTCAAAACCTATTGGACCAGATCGTATCCCCACAATTGTCCGGAAGATGTGCTTGCCAGAATTGTCCCCTATTCTCTCAAACCTGTACAACCGATACCTATCAAAGTCGGTGTTCCCATCTTTCTGGAAGGTCGATGCAGTTGCACCTGCCTTTAAGGGGATGTCACACCTTGACGTTTTAGCCTGCGTATGCCGACGTATGAAAAATTTGGCGAATACGCTGGCACACGTCGAATACGTTATGGGTAAGTTTTGTGTACGTTAAGAGCACGCTGAAGCACGCTGGCATACGTCGTAGTACGCCGAGCTCGTCGACAAATTTTGTGCATGCTCAAAATTTTCCGACGTATGCCAGCGTATGACTCACACGTTCCGCATACGCTGGCCATAAGTTGTAGGCACGTTATGCGATCGTTGACGCACGTCGACACACGTTACTTGTAAGTTACTCATACGTCGAAACACGTCAAGGTAATGTCGAGCTTACCCGAAACTTATTTCTAACCTATGAGTAACGTGCTTTGAACCTATGTGTAACGTATCTCCAACGCATATTGACGTATGTAGTCGTATTTGACGTCTTCCGGACGACCACAGAACTTACTGAACGTGTTTCTAACTTACAGCTACCGTATATTGGCGTATTGGCAGCTTTTAAGGGAATTCATATATAAAAATGGGGTTCACAGGAGGAACCCGTCAGTGTTCCAGACCCCATGGTTTTTTTTTTTTGTTGTTTATTTTTTTCTTCAGAATGACGGTGATGTTGACACTTCGATGTCTAGTATGGTTATGATTTGAATCGTCAAGCGGCAGCCTTTTAATAGGCTACGCCACGTGATGGTCGGCGATACTCTGCCACGTTCTGCATAAGTTAGACTATCGTTGGGAATAAGTTGTGAACGCCGACAACACGCAAAGCATTCGTTGGTACAAGTTAGCTATAAGTTATCGAAACGTTCTGTGTACATTACTAATACGTTATGCATACCTCCATCTCGTTAATATATGCCCAAAACTGAAAAAAAACATCAAGAGTTCAGCGTACGCCAGCATGTTAAATCAATTTTGATACGTTGCCATACGCTGGCTAAATCGTCAAGGTGTGACAGGGGCTTCAAAGGCTCTGGGGAGAAATGTGATCCATCCAAATGTTAGCCGATCAGCCTTCTTCCCATAAAGAGCAAAGTATTTGAATGCCTCATCACTGAGCAGGTTATCACTTTTCTGTAAGACCACAATGTCCTAACTGATGCTCAGGATGGATTGCATCATTTCCTATCTACTGGTGATGTTCTTTCCCTCATCACTGAACACTTAACCAGGCCCTAGACCAGTGTGGTGAGGCCAGACTGGTAGCCCTTGACATCTCCAAGGCTCTTGATAGTTTGGTATCAGGGTCTCATTCACAAGCTACAGTCACATGGTATTCCTGGGCATCTGCATGCAATAATCTCAGAATTCTCACACATCACCAAATTTTTGTGGCATGATGGTCAATCTTCTGCAGCGCATATGATTAATGCAGGTGATGCCCAGGTCTGTGTTCGGGCCATCTTTGTTTCTGCTTGACCTAAATGATTTGCTCGAGAACATTTTGTCTCGGCTCGACATTAATGCTGATGACTCGACCCGATACAGAACTTATCCTCACTGCCTGCCTACTTCACTCCACCTTCAAGCCAGCGTCAATCTAAATTGGTTACCTTGAGAACGTCAGTAACCAGGGAAAAGACTGGTTCATCAAGATCAATCAAAAGAAGCCCCACCTAAATCCATATCCAGGTCAAGATACCCCTCTTTTCACAACCCAGTTATAATACCAAACATTATTACACTAATAGCAAGAATTGCTTTGAAATACATGTCCCCTACTGATATGATATTTTCTTCGTCCAAAAAGGGCATAACTTTGTGAAAAATTGATGAAATGCCCTGACACTCAAACTTGTTATGAAACTTATCATAAGAAAGCCATGCACTTCGTTTCAGTTGAATATGATGAAGGATATGAAAAGAAAAGGCTGAAAAACCACAGATGTGACGGATGGACGGGCAGAAAGCCTTTAGTCCCCTCCAGTGAAACTGGTGGGGGACTAATAACTCGATGGCACCTGTCTTCTTGGTCTGGATATCACTTCTTACTTTGTTTGGGATAAGTACATTTCTGCAAATGTCAAAAGAGCATCCTCGCGACGTTGCTGCTTGTATCGAGCCGTCTGATATTTCCCTCCCGAGGCGTCGCTCCACACCTCCACAAGACCACCACACGTTCAGTCATGGAAAACTGTAGTCAGGTCTGGAAAGATGCTTCGACTCATCTTCTGTTCCTTCTTGACAGAATTCAACAAGGCTGTTGGCCTTGTAGGCCATGAACTGGCATCAACCTCTCTTCGTGAACATGTCTCAACATCTCTCAACATCAATCGTCTCTGCAACCTCTCTTGGTTTGACGCTCTGTGGACTCTGTCTTTCTGCAGGTACTATAATGGAACATTTTCAGAGGGCCTTTCACTACTTGGGTCACCTTTGCATCCTTTCACATGCTCTATCTGTTTGGCAGCCTCTGCACACTCCAACACTGTCTGTTTCTAGGGTCAACACAGTGTGAAATTTCTCTAGTTTTTTCCCCACACACTGAGAAACTCTGTAATTCCCAACCTGAATCCTGTTTCCTCGCAACATAAACCTTTCCCAGTTTAAGGGAGACCTGAATAAGTATCACTTTTCCCAGTGATTTCCCCACAATTTATTTTTTGTAGCCTCCACCTTTGAGTGGCCTTGAGGCCTTGTGATAGGCTAACTCACCTTACAAAAAAATACATCGATAAGATATCATACTACACAATCTGAGGGAGAGAAAATGGAAAACGAGAACAGTGTGAATATGTCCAGGATGCCTCAGACAGGATTATTACTCGCATCTGGGGTTTGTGAAAGGGTGCTGAGCCCCAGGTGGCTTCTTCTTGAGATGTGTAAATTAATTGATCATTCAGTGCAGGCAAAAGGTGAAAAATTTTCATAACAATATATTATGGTATTTTTAGTCATTCACCCTGACCGTTCACGAGTCGGAAATGGAAATCTGTAAAACACCAAAGCCTAATTTGAGGTAGTCAGACCTTCACAAGTTGCCGTTGCAGGGCCAAATCGAGTACTGTCGAATACCCCGAGCAATCAGTGCAAAATCAGTGAGAGGTTGAGTGGTTTATGTAAAGTGCAACTCCACCACAGATGTTTGGTTCAGTCCTACCAAACTGGAGGAAACAATAGCCAGGAAGACACAAAAGAGTCAGGGACACCCAGTGGGAGGAAGGATTCTGTTGAATAGATGATGTCTGGTTCATTGGCAGTGGCCTGGATTGAGAGATCTATCATGTTAGAGCAGAGACCTTGGATGTTTGAGGTCCACAAAGTTGGGGACAGCAGAGGTGGTGCAGGTGGGGTGGGGGGGCACTGGCTTGAGCAAGGCTTTGAGGTGGTGGGGTAATGGTCAAGGTTTGAGTTGGTTAGGTGCAGGTGAAGCATTTGTGGTGGTGGGTGTGGGGGGAAGCATTGAAAGTATTTTGATTCATTGAAGAGTTTGAAGTGATTGAGAAAAGGTGAGGAAAAGAATAGAGAACAAACAGTACAGGCAGAAGGAAATTGAAATGTAATGAGATGTCTATGGAGTGGAATTTATATTTTTACGAGCATAACCCGCGCTCTGCGCGACATGTTGGGGTGGGTGTGTTTGAGAAAGGAACTGATGCAGAGTATCAGAAGTAATTTTACTTTAATGCAGTAAGTGGAATACGGATTTCACTGTTTCAGAACCATTTTATTTACTTTTTTTGTACCATGCACCTCATATGGTCTTTGAGATAATGTAAGCCGAATATCACGTTACTCGAGCGCAGAACAAAGTCGAAGATAGCGCGACACGAAACCACAAACTCGGAAATAATATATAAGATTTTTAAGTGAGCAGAAGAAATGGATTAATTTTGAGGATAAAGTAAAATATTTTGAAAGAAAGAAGCTAAACGAGGAATACGGAGACAAAAGGGACACAGAATTTTACAGTAGCCCGCGAATGTTGGCCATGATCAACACAAAAAAACTAATTCGATAAATACAGCACAAGACGGTATGAATCAACACAGACAACACACGATTTTTGAAATGACATAATCCGCCTTAGATTATTAGTCATGCATCGGCAGAAATCCCTTGTGACAATACATCGGTTGGCCTGGATGTATATCATGCCTGCCAAATAAGGATTGTACCATGAAACGACTCACAAAGTTTTTAAAGGAGCCGGAAATACTTGTAAATGTACCTGCGACAAACAGGTGTACCTCTGCACAACGAAAGACTTTGTGAAGCTTCTGAACAACTCGGTACTCTCTTCTCAAAAGTTAACATCTCGCAGGCCATACCACAAAACTCTTGACTCTATGAGCCCATAAAAAGCCTGAGGGTTTATAGACATGCTTGTTTCTTCTTAAACCTTTGTGCTTCTTAACACTGATGGATATGTATATATATATATATATATATATATATGTATATATATATGTATATATATATATATATATATATACATATACATACACAGTCATGCACCACTTAAAGACGTTCCGGGCAACGACAGATCGCATATACGACGGATCTGCCAGCTCTGAAAAAAAAAAAGAAAAAAAATGCAGCTGAAAAATTCCTATCGCCGAGTGATGTAGCCGACGTGGCGCTGCCAGTCGTATAAAAATAGCACGTACAATTATGTACGCTGTACAGTACATAATACTTCATAATGATAATAAACGACAGTGTGGCCCTGTTACAATGCGATCGTTGAGGTCCATAAAATATCATCGCGAAAAAAGCAGGGTCCTGCTAAATCGGGATTCAAGAAAATCGGCTTTCAAACTGAACCAATGTTTGCACGTTTACCTTCCAGCAAGTAAATTACCTTTGAATTGAAAAATTCCGCGAATAAATCGTTGTTACAGTCGAAATTAAAACACAAATTTATTTTTGGTGAAGCTTTTCATGTTGTTAAAGCAATCACACTGTTCCAAAAATATATATCACAATTGACAGGAGCTCGTTTCTTCATTTATAAATTATAACATCGATGCAATGATTTCGTATTTATTAAAATCCAAATGCAATTTATTCATCTTTCTATGATCGATGCGAGAGAAGATTGTAAGCTGCTGCTAACAACACCGATGGCCGTCATGAACAGCACAAAGGTAAAACTAACGTGTCTTCAGTCTCTCTTGGATGAGTGTTACAATTGCTGACAATATTCAGTACAGTAACATGCTGTACAGGTTTGTATCCGAGGAGCAATAGGCTATACCATATAGCCTTGGTGTGTAGTTTTGTGTAAGTACGATGTTCGAAAACGAAAAAAAAAAAATGATGTTCGCACAACGACGACGTCGCTTAACGACGCATTTCTCAAAACGTAACCCCGTCGTTAAGTGGCACATGACTGTATATATGTATGTTTATATATATATATATATATATATATATATATATATATATATATATTTCTGTTTCTCATTGAAAACACCTTGATTCATCTCCTATAATGACGGCAGCATTATGGAGCCTCGTTCTAACAGCAAAAGTGACTTCTCTTGTATACTATGTATTTACAGGATTTATATTTGGCAGTGTTTTAAACTTCATGTCCTTCATTATTTTCAGGTGATGTCTTTCCTGCAAATGTGGAATCCACACGACACAACGGTTCATCTGTCTCAGAAACTTCAAGACATGCTTCTGAAAAGGAAGATTCAGATATTCATTTGACAAATGGCAGAACTGTCTGTCCTGCAACAGGTGAGCAGAAACCTTCCAAATGAATGTTCAATCTTTTGAAGTCAGGGTTTATAATATTTTTGAAATCATGAAATATTTTGCATTTTGAATTTGACAAAAAAAACAAAAATAACTTCTTGTTTGTTTGTGTAGAACAATCAAGAAGTCCAATAGGGCAGATAATGTCCAGGTGCAGTGTCACAGTGAAGAAGATATCCATTTTGAATAAACAATCCCAAGAACAAGACTCACGATCTTCAAAATACAAGTGCACATCTGGTGAAAACAGCACAAAGATAAATATTAAATTAAACAAACCCAAAAAGGTTATCAAAAGGAAAATGCGTTATAAGTGTAATATCTGCAGTGTACATTTTACTTTACCGAGAGACATCAAAATACACATGAGGACCCACAGAGAACGCCCTCATAAATGCTCTGTCTGTGATAAAGGTTTCTCTCAAAAACACGGTTTGAAAGAGCATACGAGGATCCATACAGGAGAGCAACCTTACAAATGTTCCATCTGTGATAAATGTTTCTCTCAAAAAGGCATTTTGAATAAACATTCGAGGATCCATACAGGGGAGCGACCTTACAAATGTTCCACATGTGATAAGAGTTTCTCTCAAACAGGAAATTTGAATAAGCATATGAGGATCCACACAGGAGAGCGTCCTTACAATTGTCCCATATGTGATAAAGCTTTCTCACAAAAAGGCATTTTGAAGATACATATGAGGATCCATACAGGAGAGCGACCTTACAAATGCTCTGTCTGTGATAAAGGTTTCTCTCTGAAACATGGTTTGACAGGACATATGAGGATCCATACAGGAGAGCGACCTTACAATTGTTCCTTATGTGATAAAGTTTTCTCTCGAAAAGGAATTTTGAATATGCATATGAGGATCCATACAGGAGAGCGACGTTACAAATGTTCCACGTGTGATAAAGGTTTCTCTCGAAAATGCATTTTGAATACACATATGAGGATCCATACAGGAGAGCGACCTTACAAATGCTCCACATGTGATAAGGCTTTCTCTCAAAAGGGCATTTTGAATAAGCATATGAGGATCCACACAGGAGAGACGAAAAGGCGTTATGAAAGAAAGTGCAAACACCTGGGAACAAATAATCCGAAGACTTTGCCCTGATAACGGTAATTTTAATAGGGCAGCTCTCAACACAAAAAAAAAAAACATAATCCTCAAACAGAAAATATTCACAGAAGAGGAATTAATAATATGAGATGAACAAACTGAAGAAGCAATGAGAAATAACTGGTCACCGATAAATGGTGAACAACCGACCACCAATGCTACAATGGAATGACCAACAGAACTTACTTAGGCTGCACAGAGGGCAGAACGGGAGAGGAAAACAAAAACGGATGGAATTTCGGATTTCGTCGCAATTACAGAAACAGAAATTTGGCAACGGATTATGCAATTGAATCAAGAAACAGGACTGAAAACCTCACAACAGGACCAGAGAATGACAGGAGGAAATGCTGCGGCAGCACTCCTACAAACAGGTCTACCTGAAGTTACTAACTTAGATCAAATACCACCTATACAAACGGAACAAACAATTGATCACAATTAGGAGGAGAATAATGAACAACAGAATGAAGAAAAGGAAGAGGAGATGGACAATGAACAGCATAGGTTCAAAGGTGAACTGGCTCATAAAATAGAGGAAATCAAATAAATATCACCCAAGCAAAGATCACATTTCCACCGAATAAACAACAATAAACAGTTTAAAATACAAGTGAGGAGAATAAATCAAGCAGTGATTAAAATGCTCCCCAAATCATATAATTTAAGAAAACGATGTGAGTTTGGCAACAGCACCATATGTCCAAGAGAAAATAACAGGCAAACAATGACAAAAAAGATAGATCTGACAACCTGACCAGAAACAAAACACCACCATGGAAACAGAGACTTGAGAAGCAGTGAGACCGACTGATGGTGGAAACGGGACAAATAGAACAATTTAAGAGGGGAAACAGAAGTTCAAAGATCATGAAAAGCATCAGCCAGATGTAAAAGAAATACAACAAAGAAAACAATGGACTTGACCTATTAGCTGGCCATAATAAGCTCCAAATACAACAGATAGCAAAGAAAATATAAAACCACGATGAGGGCATCAATAGAAGAAATCAAAATCAACAGTTTGAAAGCAACCCGAAAAATTTCTACCGAGATCCAGGGAAAGGGAAACAAAATGTGACGACTTCCCCTTAAAAAACAGAGGACCTAAAAATATTTTGGAAGGGTATATTTGAAGACGAAAAAGAACACAACAAGGAAGCAGAGTGGATACGACACTTGGAAAAGAAAAAGCAACATCTCCAGGAAATGCACCCACTGATAATTGACGAGGAACAAATTAGAAAACATCTCGCAAAAGCACCGAACTTCAAATGCCCAGGCCCGGATGGGATTCCGAACTTCTGGCGAAAGCAATAATTACATGCTCTCCACCCTCACTACGTTCAAGCATTTAATGAACTTATCCAAGGGAAACAGTCAACGCATGAATGGCTCAGAGAAGGTAGCACTTCTGATTCCCAAATCCAAAGAAACCCATCTAACAAATATGGACCAACAACATGCAAACTCTTAACAGGTATAATCACCGATGCAGTTCACGACCACCTCACTCAACAAGGAGCTTTGGAAGCAGAGCAGAAAGGATGTAATGGAACAATAGACCATTTATTATTAAATAAAAGCATCCTCGAAAACTGCAAGCTCCGACAAACCAACTTATCGACAGCCTGGGTAGATTCCAAAAAGCCTTCGACAGTGTCCCACATTCATGGATTATAAAATACATGCAGGTGTACAAACTTGACCTCCAAATAGTCACATTAAGTGAGAAAGCAACGAAGCTCTGGAACACAACTGTGGTACTACCTTACCTGGAAGGAAAAATTTAAATCACGGCAGTAAAGATACGATGTGGTATCTTACAAGGTGACAGTCTTTCCTCCCTCCTGTTTTGTCTGGTTCTGGACCTCATCAATGAACCTGAAACTCATCAATGAACAAGGACACTGATACAATCTGATATGCAACAGAAAATCGATTAAAGAAACAAGAAAGGTGACACACCTACTGTACAAGGACGATCTAAAACTCTTTGCCCTGAATGATATGAAATTTGCAGATCAACTAAAACGAGTAAAGCTGTACTCGGAGGACATCCGAATGGAGTTTGGTCTTGACAAATGTGTCAAATGCACATTTTACAAAGGAAAAACAAAAAGAACAGATGACATCTCAACCGATGAAAGCACACCAACACAGGAACGAGAAAATGAAGCATCCTATAAATTCTTAGGAAGAGAAGAAGGCCCCCAGGTAGAACACAAAACAATGCGTGAAATAATCAATAAAGAATACTTACGCAGAATAAGACTAACTCTGAAGTCATCCCTCTCCCCAACAAACAAAATCAAATATATAAACCAACTTGCAGTGCTGCTTTTCCAATATAGCTGTGCAATTATAAACTGGCCACAATTGGAGATCAACAATCCAGACACCAAAACAAGGAAACTTCTCACTATTCACAAGATATTCTGCAAAAACCAATGCATACCGAGGTTGTACTTACCGAGGAGAGGGAGGAGGTGGTCTGATCGAGTTGAATCAAGTGCACAGAACATCGTGTGTCGGACCAGCAGAGTATGTGAAGAGCTCAACAGACGATCGGATGAGATTTGTACACAAACAAGAAAACAACAGACATTGCACGTTCGGACACTGCAAGATTTTATCTTTGATTCACCGCACCAATCCGATAAAAGGGGGTGTATTAAAACGTGTGTGTAAAGTTTTTCTCACAGAGTGGAAATTGCCTTTCGAAAGAGTTGTTGAAATATTTGAAACTGCATTGAAACATATGCGTGTAACTTTGATGAAGTTTTAAGAAGCATTGAGCGTGACTTGTATTTCCCGTGCGGAATTTTACAGTTACTGAGGATTGTTGATGATTTGTTGTGATGGATTATTGCGATTTAATTGCAATTGAATCTGCTTGAATGATACCAGCGCATATTAACAGTGGATTTTAATAAATTGTATTTAAATTTCCTTCTGGTGTTTTTTTTTTGTTGTGCGCCGGTTGTCAATTGACTGAAAAGTTTAAAGTGATTGTTTTACTTGTCTGCCTAGTGACACTGAAGATTTATTCACCAATATAAAGTTCTTCCTTTTGACCTTAAGAATGGCCCAGCCACATTTGAACGCTTTATCAATGATCTCATTGCAGATCTTGAGAGGTTTGACGTGTACATTGATGACGTCATTATTCATTCGATGACGTGAGAAGAGCATTTGAGTAGAATTCATGCTTTCTTTGTGAAATTGACAGAAGCTAAATTGACTGTGAATTTGGCTAAATCTGAGTTTGCAAAAGCACAGATGGTGTTTTTAGGTCACGTTGTGCGTCAGAGTCAGGTTCAGCCAGTCAAAGCAAAGGTGGAAGCAATAATTATTAATTGCTTCGCCGCACCGAAGAGTCGGAAGGAACTCAGGAGATTTCTGGGTATAGCAGGATGGCACCGCAGATTTTGCAAAAATTTCTCTGACAATGATTCTTTTGACTAATCTGTTCAGCAAAAGGGTAAAGTTTGTATGGGATAACAAGTGTCAGACTACATTTGAGACAATCAGAGCTGTACTCTGAGTTCTCCGGTTCTTGCCGCACCAAATTTCCAGAAAATTTTCAAATTGTCCGTGGATGTTAGTGGTGTTGGGGCAGGAGCAGTGCTAATGCAGGACAGTCTAGGTGTTGATCATCTGGTGTGCTATCACTCGAAAAGTTAAGCAAACCCTCCGAAAAAGTACTCGACAATAGAAAAAAAGAGACCCTTGCTCTTCTGTTAGCTTTGCAACAGTTTGAGGTATACCTGGGGGTAACTACTTTTCCGATAGTTGTGTTCACAGATCACAATCCGTTAACTTTTTTCACCAGATGAGGAATAAGTACTAGCGACTAATGCAATGGAGTTTAATTTTGCAAGAGTTTAACTTGGAGATGAGATACATCAAAGGTAATGACAATGTCATTGCAGATGCTTTGTTGAGAGCAGAGTAACTCTGGAATTGTTCTTGAAGACTGTGGGAAAGTCCTACGGGGATTAAGCTGCATTGTTCGATTTATTTTTATTTTTTTGGGATCCTTAAAGCTGATTTGTTGTTGTTTATCTTATGTTGAGGATCAGAGAGTTCTTCTTTAGGTCGCACGCTCTGCTTTTCTGTGTTGAGATGTTATGTATTAGTAAATCAGATATAATTGGAAATGTTAAGTTTTGTGTCAAAGATGACTTGCATTACATGATTGTAATAGTAACTGTGAGAAAGGCAACTCGAGTTGCAGTGAATTAGATAAATGGGATACGTATTTGGAGAAAAGGCGATGGTGCAGACGACTGAGTGCGTATGTGGCCTCGTGACGTCGAGATGGATTATCAATAGAACTTTTAGGATGACTTTTGTTGAGGCTACGGTGTTCAAGTAACGTGAGAGCTTCACCTCTACATTGGGGAGAACTGGACTGGGTGAAAGATTTGTTATGGAAAACAATGCTCTGAACCAATGGTCAAGCTTTTGTCAATCTTTGAATTCAGAAAGTCCTTCAGACAATTCAGACCTTACTTCAAGATAGACCTTGCATAGAGATCGATGTTTGACCAGTTTGTGATTTTTCTCAAGGTCTGAAGAGAGGGAAGAGACTGCTGTCTGTCAGAAAGATGAGGGATGTCACTGCAGAGAGTGGAATCATCAGCAAATAGATAATGAGAATTTTCCAGAGAGCCAGTGAGATCATTGATGAAGATTGGGAATGTGATGGGGCTGAGTACACTGTGTTGAGGGTACTCCAGCCTTGACAGGGTAAGGAGACAAAAGGGTTTTGTTGAGAGCCACATATTGGCATAGAGTGGAGGAAGTCAGTAATCTCAGAGTGGAGTTGGCCTTGGATTCAATAGAAAGACAGTTTGGAGAGCAATGCAGAATGCCAGACAAACATCAAAAGCTCGAGATATGCTCAGCGAGACAGCCCTGATATCATGTCTAATATTGAAGTACTCCAACCATTGTTTGTAGAGTAAAAGCAGCATGCCAAAGGTGGAGTGACCTGGTCTGAATCAAAATTGATGATTTGAGATGACGCCGTTGGAGACGATGATGTCGTGAAAGAGCGAAGGAGCTCCATGTGAGCCACCAGCCATCCGTATCTCGTGCTCAACTGTCTCTGCGGACGTCCTCCTGCAGCTTGGTTACTTTTTATTAGGAGGTGGGTGGCAGCATTTGCACTCCGGCCAGCGTAAAACCATTCAGCAAAACATATGAAAAGCACAAAAAAAAAAATCTGTAAACCCACTCTGTGGGAGCACTTCCTGAGCAACTGCCCTCCGCAGGGCAGCTCAACAGGTGACAGGATTGGGGCAAAGCCTTCAGGACCCCCAATATTTGATGCAAGGAGGAAAATCATGGGGTAACCTTCCCAGATCAGATTGATCAGAAGTCTCGGGGTGGTGCTGAGGTGTCGTCCACCAGACGGTGATCTTCTGGGTTAACCTGAGGTGGTCCCTCCGGGTGGGTGCCTGGAATGTCCTATCCCTATGAGAGGATGATCACCTGTCTCTGTTATCATCTGAACTCAAGCGTTTGGAGATCGGTAATCGCAGCACTCTCTGAGGTTCAGAGACCGGATTGTAGAGAGATAATGGAGGGTAGTTACACCAACTATTGGTCTGGTCACTCTGATGGTTACCATGCCCAAGGAGTTGCTGTCGCTGTGTTCAATAAGCTGACTCCAGTGACGATTGAGGGAACACCGGTCAACGAGTTTATAATGAGACTAAGGATTCGTCACTCGTTAGGTGTTGTTTCCCTGGTCTCTGTTTATGCTCCGACTGAGGCGAGTGATCTCACCGTGAAGGATGCATTCTATGGTGCAATCGAGTCTGTGGTTGATCAGTGCCCCAGGCGAGATACTCTTCCAGTCTTGGGGGATTTCAATGCATCGACTGCAACTGATAGAGATGTTTATGACACATGTGTTGGTCCCCATGGATCTGGAACTGTGAACCAGGATGGCACAAAGTTCCTTGACTTTGCAAGAAGTCATGAACTTCAGGTGTCTGGATCATAGTTACAGTGCCCACAGGCTAATCACTGGACTTGGTATTCCAACGCTGGTGGTGTGACAAAGGAGATTGACCATGTGCTTGTTGATGATTGCTGGAGGATGATCCAGAACTGTAGGGTCCACTGGAGTGCACAGTTCCTCGATACTACCACAGGTTTGTTACAGCAACTCTTAAGTTTCAGCTAAAATCTTGGAGAATGGTACCATCCCAGCCAAGGCTGGATGTTGACAAGCTCAAGGATGAGAGGGTAGCTGAGGAGTTTGCGAACAGGTTGAGTGGGGTTTGAGGGGTTGGGTGCTTTGGGGAATCCTGAAGAGATGTGGAGTGCCTTCAAGCCAACCGTACTTGATGTTGCCGGTGGATGTCTTGGAACTTATCGTAGGGGGAAGAGGAATTTTGTCTATCAAGGTACACTGGATACCATTGACCAGTCACAGCGTCAGGCTGAATGGCAGAGCTGAGCTGTTCAGGGAGCTGTGCGTAAAACTGAAAGTGTGCTAAGGGTGGACAAAGAGGCCCATGTGCAAGGAATCTGTGAGGGGGAAGAGCATCACCTGTGGATAAATGATTGTCGTCCTGCTTACAGGGGAATTCGCACATTGCGTTCCTCCAAGCCCATCCCTCGGTGTACCATAGTTCGAGCAGAGGGTGGTAGGCTCTTGACAGACGAGTCCGAAGTGAAGGCCCGCTGGGCCGGTTAATTTAAGCGGTTGTACCAGGCTGATGAGTTGGATGTCAGCGGTATTACAATCCCTATTGCTGACCCTCCAATCAACTGTGATCCACCTTCGTTTGTGGAAACACAGGCTGCGGTGAACCAGTTGAAATGGGGTAATGCCCCTGGAATCTGTGGCATCCATGCTGAACTTCTCATTTCCTGATGACTCCAACCTGTTCCATGACATCCCCCATCCTTCAGAAAGGCAGGCTGCAACCTTTTCCCTCTCTTCGGACCTTCAAAAAAACCCCAAGCTGGTCAAACATTTGGAATACTAGTGCATGCCCGTACGTGCGTGCCCCGACGTGTGTGGCCGTACATGCAAAAAAAAAAAAAAAAAAACTTTCAAACCACGAGCCAGAAACAACAACCACACAGGCCGTTCCTTCGCTCTCTAAACGACGACTGGATTGGGGCATTGTGTTTATCGATAAATGCGCATAAGAAATCGAGAAATTATTAGAATACAGTTCATCCTCCCTCTCCGGAATAGTGCGTGCCCATACGGAATGTTCACATGCATTCCACAAACTATTGCGTGATACTGACACACACAGAGTTCATTAAAATCAAAATTAAAATCAACTTTACCTCCCTGTCTTTGCTTGCCATGACATTCGCTGCCATTGACCATTGCCACTCCTCCGCCACGGCAACTGAGGCACCGATCGATCCCCATCGTAACCGGCACGGACGTGACGTCATCGTCGGCCGGCTCCGCACCGGCCGACGCAGCAACCTGTCCTTTCATTGGTTGGTAAATAAATGATCAAAACTTGGGAAGCACTTGTCCGAATAATAGCGAACGCAATGAGCTTCATATTTAACGCGTGCACATGAGAGAATAGGTAAACAACAACAACAATAACAATACTGTGGTGAATTGAAGGTCGTGACGTGTGATCACATGTTGCCCGGCTCGAGCACAGAAGAGATAAAGCTGAGGTTCGGCTCGGCCGCGGGGATTGTCCCAGGGGCATTGTCGTTTTATGTCGGCGACTCACTTGGTGCTCATTGAATGGTGAGAATACTGATTGATATATAATACTGATTTATTTTGCGGTGATTAGTTGCGCGTGTATACCTTACTGCTTATGTACTCCATGCTGCGTCTGTATTTCCTGGTG
>BROF01002014.1:0-19845 GCA_024346535.1 Eptatretus burgeri | reverse complement strand
GAAGTAATCATGGTGCGTTAGCTGGGCCTCTAGTTACATTTTAAAGACGGGGAGAATGTGGTGAATGGAAGGTCGTGACGTGTGATCACATGCTGCCCGGCTCGAGCACAGAAGAGATAAAGCTGAGGCTCGGCTCGGTCGGGGGGATTGTCCCAGGGGCATTGTCGTTTTATGTCGGCGGTTCACTTGGTGCTCATTGAATGGTGAGAATACTGATTGATATATAATACTGTATATATGTATAAAAAATCATCATCAAAAAATATTTTTTAATCGTGATTTACATTATTTGATCGCTGATCCCGAATCCAGGCCGAAGTACAGTAACCGGAAATTGCGTCAAAATCATCAGCTGTGCGGCGCTTACATGTACCACGGTATAGTTTGCAAGTATACAGTTGTGAACAAGTTAGAGGTAAAGTCAGAAGCGAATGTAAGAAGAATTCTACTTTCGCTTCTCGGCTTTGCCTATTCCATATTAGCGAACGCAGTGAGCTTCATACTTCACGCGTGCACATGAGAGAATAGGAAACAATAACAACAACACAATACCCCTGGCTATTTGGAATCCGTGTCGTCAGCTATGACCTTTTGCTTCCGGTTGTTTTTAAACGCTGTGCGGTGTATAAACACGATTGCGTTTTATTTCTATCTTGTGAATATTACTTTACGCGTGCACATGAGAGAATAGGAAACAACAAAAACAACACAATACCCTACCAATTGTGAATCCGTGTCGTTGCCTATGACCCTTTTCCTTCCATTTTTGTTTCTGTTTTTTGCCATGGGGAATGATGCATGCCGGGAGATAAAGGCATTGTCGGAGACATGAAATACCCAAATAATATCAGACATGGTGTATATTTCCTCCACTGATTTTAATAAAGATATCTCCCCCATCATCAAAAAATAATTTTTTATCGTGATTTACGTTACTTGATCGCTGATTCCGAATCCAGGCCGAAGTAACCGGAAATTGCGTATACAGTTGTGAACAAGTTGAAGGTAAAGTCAGAAGCGAATGTAAGAAGAATAATATGGAATAGGCAAAGCCGAGACACGAACGTAGAATTCTTCTTTCATATATCAAATTAAAGTGTTTTTGTTATGAAAAAATTAATATTACCTTAACATTACCTTCACAACAACTACACCGCCGAGAACAGGATCTCATCTGAAAAAAAAAAATCCTCAACATTACCTTCACAACGACAACTACACCGCCGAGAACAGGATCTCATCTAAAAAAAACAAATATTACCTCAACATTTTCCCTCAACATTACCTTCACAACAACAACGACACCGCCTCGAACAGGATCTCATCTAAAAAAATTAATATTACCTTAACATTACCTTCACAACAACTACACCGCCGAGAACAGGATCCCATCTAAAAAAACAAATATTACCTCAACATTTTCCCTCAACATTACCTTCACAACAACAACGACACCGCCTCGAACAGGATCTCATCTAAAAAAAAAAATTCCTCAACATTACCTTCACAACAACAACTACACCACTTAGAACAGGATCTCATCTAAAAAAATAAATACTAGAAGCGAACGTAGTATTTTTCTTACATTCGCTTCTGACTTTACCTCTAACTTGTTCACAACTGTATATGCAATTTCCGGTTACTTCGGCCTGGATTCGGGATCAACAATCAAATAACGTAAATTTCGATTAAAAATTATTTTTTGATGATGCGGGAGATATCTTAATTAAAATCAGTGGAGGAAATATACACCATGTCTGATATTATTTGGGTCTTTCATGTCTCCGACGATGCCTTTATCTCCCGGCATGCATCATTCCCCATGACAAAAACCGGAAACAAAAATTAACCAGAAGCAAAAAAAAAACGGAAGCAAAAGGGTCATAGCCAACCACACAGATTCCAAATTGCCATGGTATTGTGTTGTTGTTGTTTCCTATTCGCTCATGTTCACGCGTTAAGTAATATTAACAAGATAGAAATAAAACCCAATCGTGTTGATACACCGCACAGCGTTTAAAAGCAACCGGAAGCAAAAGGGTCATAGCCAACGACACGGATTCAAAATTGCCAGGGTATTGTGTTGTTGTTGTTGTTGTTTCCTATTCTCTCATGTGCACGCGTTAAGTATGAAGCTCACTGCGTTCGCAACTACGTTCATTTCTAGTATTTTTTTTTTGAGATGAGATCCTGTTCGAGGCGGTGTAGTTGTTGTTGTGAAGGTAATGTTGAGGTAATATTTATTTTTCATTGCAAAAAGACTGTTTAATTTGATATATAATTAAGAAGCGAATGAAAGAAGAATTATACGTCCGCGTCTTGGCTTTACCTATTCCATATTATCAAACCTTGAAAAGGCACATCCTCAGGGCCCCAGCAATATACCTGGCAAGTTTCAATGAGATCGGACCAGTGGTTGTCGAGAAACATCGGTCACACACACACACACACACACACACACACACACACACACACACACACACACACACACACACACACACACACACACACACACACACACACACACTGCTGGAATTATAGACAGACCAGTACATGCCCATAAAATAAAAAATTAAACCGCGACGAGAAACAACAACCACACAGGCCGTTCCAACGCTCTCACATGCCCGTACGTTCGTGGCCCGGAAGTTCGCATATCGCAGTTACGATTATTCGCAATTTAGTTTTAATGGCCAATTATTCAATTAGCGCCAACGTATTTTGCCTTTTCGCAATGTCATCGCAAGGAAAAACACAAAGAGAAGAGAAGAGAAAAAGAATTACTTCCTGCTTCGGAACATACCAGCTCACTCTGATGTTACCAAAATTTATACACCGTCTAATATGAAAACGATCATAACTTGGGGCATTGTGTTTATCTATAAATGCGCATAAGAAATCGAAAAATTATTAGAATACACGAAGTCGTCACTCTCCGGAAGTCCGTACGTTGTAACCCGTAATGGGGAACGCGGCTGAGGTTCTCTTCCCCATCGGCCACGCCCACGCAACAACGTGTCTTGCCATTGGTTTGGTAAATAAATGGCCATAACTTGGGAAGCACTTGTCCGATTAATATCAAACCTTGAAAAGGCACATTCTCAGGTCCCCACCAATATACCTGGCAAGTTTCAATTAGATTGGACCAGTGGTTGTCGAGAAACAGCGGTGTTTTGTGTCACACACACACACACACACACACACACACACACACACACACACACACACACACACGGAATTAAAGATAGATGTATTTCAATCTTGATAAATCTCAATCTCACAATCTCTCTTCAAATGGAACGTCTGGCAAACCCTCCCATCCATTTTCTTAATAATTCTCTTGACAAAGTTCACTCACTCAAACTCCTGGGTCGAACGATCAGCCATGATCCATCTTGGCCAAACCAGACAGGGGAGTTGAGGACTTGGGGCTGGTGGAGTTGAGGACTTGGGGCTGGTGGAGTTGAGGACTTGGGGCTGGTGGAGTTGAGGACTTGGGGCTGGTGGAGTTGAGGACTTGGGGCTGGTGGAGTTGAGGACTTGGAGCTGGTGGAGTTGAGGTTTTGATGAAGATTTTGATTGTTTTTTTGTAGATTTTGATGAAGATCCAAATCTGACTACTAGAATTTTAAAAGTGATTCTTCACCATTGAGAGATCAGGCCAAAAACGATATAAAGCATGATATCTCAAAAAGTTGTGCACGGATTTGGATGAAACTTGGTGGACGTGTTGGGTGGGCAGCAACGACGAATTGATTTAATTTTGGTGAATTTCCCAATCCGGATCTGGATACGAGAATTATTTAATTTCGAAAGTGATTCTTCAACATTGAGAGATTGGTCCAAAAACGAGATAGTACTGGATCGCATGATATTTCAAAAATGTATTGGACCCGATATGTTCTCGTGGATCAGGTATTACGTGGCGGAGGTATGCGATCTTCCGAGTGCCCTTCCAGCTTAATATTGAATCTCAGGACCAACTTTCATTATTTGTAGAACAATTCTTCAAAACTATTGCAATTACCAAGGTATGTGATACTCAGTATACTGTTCAAGTCATTGGGCCATTTCTCAGGAAAATTCTACCGTTTTTGCATGAAAAAAGGTTTATTGTGCAATAAAAAATAATTACCCGGTTGAATTAAATGACCTGAAATATAAATTATCTTCAAATTTTAAGTCAATCAGATGAAAATTGAGGATTTTAGAAATCGAAGGTTTTTTTGTGTACATTGTCGAGGTTCGTAGGAGAGCGAACACACAACGAAGAGAAAGGGGGCAGGAGACAAGAGGGGTGGCAGTGGGAAGAACAAAACAGTGGGGAACAGAGACATTAGGAGATATGTGGAAAGGAGAGGGATGGGGTGGGGAACAGGGGGAATATAAGATGGATACTACAGGGACTTTCAGGAAGGAAAGCAGGGAATTTGAAGGAGGTGGATTAACGGGGGTAGAAAAGATCAAGGTTTTGGATGGGAGAAGATAAGAGCTGGTGGTGAACAGCTGTTTTGAAGGCCTGGAGGGAAGAATGGGATTGAAGAGAGTGTCGGAGTTTGTTCCAAAGGCGAAAAAAAGAGAAATGAAACAGTGAAGGTGAGCATGGTGGGGACATATCGCAGACAAAGCGGGGGGGGGGGGGTGGAGGGGCTGTGTCGTTTTCTTCTGACAAAGCAGAGAGCTTGCTGTCATACCTCGACTCAGATTCTGCAACCGGTCCAGACGGCATCAGCCCACGTGTCTTAAAGACTTGCTCCTCTGCTCTTGCTCACACCCTCTCGGGTCTGTTTGCCCTCTCATTTGCTCAAGGTCATCGGCTATCTGCTCGGAAATCAGCAAACATCACCGCCCTGCATAAAAAAAAGGTGCAAAAACAGATCCCTGCAACTACAGATCAATCAGCCTTCTCCCAATCAGCAAGGTTATGGAATCCATCATCGCTTCAGACATTAAATCCTTCCTCTTCTCCAATGGCTTGATTTCCAATCATCAATCTGGATTCAGATCAGGTCACTCTACCC
This sequence comes from Eptatretus burgeri, assembly GCA_024346535.1. Classification (NCBI taxonomy): domain Eukaryota; kingdom Metazoa; phylum Chordata; class Myxini; order Myxiniformes; family Myxinidae; genus Eptatretus; species Eptatretus burgeri. The sequence continues at coordinate 14,824 of BROF01002014.1, read as the reverse complement.
TGGATATGCTTCTTCTGCTCTCCCAACAATGGATGGAGGTCCTCAATGCCAGATATAAAATGAGAGCCATATCACGTGCTTTTGACTGTCGAGCACCCTTCCCTGCTCACTAAACTCTCTTCCTATGGTTTCCAAGGCCATTTCCACTCGTGGCTCGCAGACTTCCTCTCCTGTCGCAGCCAACATGTGGTCGGAAATAGAGTTCTCTCAGCCATCTTCCTGTCCAGGCTGGAGTTCCTCAAGGTAGCGTTCTGGGCCCCGTTCTTTTTCTGGTTTTCATCAAAGATCTCTCCGACTCTCTGGAAAATCCTCTTTATCTCTTTGCTGACGACTCCATCCTCTACCGTACCACCTGTCATCCCTCAGACCGGCAAGCAGCAGCTTCTTTGCTCTGCAGATCTGGATAAAATCATGAACTGGTCCAACACGTGGAACATGTCTTTCAATCCAGACAAATCTCACACTCTCACTATGTCTCTCTGAAAGGACCGCTTAGAGCCCCCCCCCCCCAATCTACTTTCTCAACAATCCTCTGGAAGAAGTCCTTTCATTCAAGCTTCTGGGGCAGCCATGATCTTTCCTGGGAAAGCCACATTTCCAACCTCGCCTCCAAAGCCAGTTGCCAACCGGGAATCCTCCGTCGTGCAAAGTCCTTCCTCGGCCCACCTGAGCTCCTGACCACACACAAAGGTTTTGTCCGCTGTGGAAACCAAGGCATTTCGGATCATTGGTATCTCACGTGATGACGCTGAGTCTTTGGGCCTCTCACTCTCTCACCGCAGACAGGTCGGTGGTCTTTCTGTCTTCTACATTCTCCTCTCTGGTCAAAGCCTTTGGTCAAGTTCGGTCAAAACATTGGTCAAATCGTTGACCTATGTTGGCCTCAAAAATAATTTGCTAGTTTAATTCAGTGAACTCAAATGTAAATCCTCTTCCAATTTCAAATCAATTGGATGAAAATTGACAATTTTAGGAATCTGGCCGATGTTGACCTCAAAAATATTTGGTGGCTGAATTCGGTCACTTGAAATACAAATTCTGTTCAAATTTCTCAATCAGATGAAAAGTAAGGATTTTAGAAATTATATAAATATGTTGACCTTCGGCGTATTTTGAATTTTTCACCTCAAAAACAATAGGTTTCTTGCTTATGACGAACTCCACCACGTGGTGAAGTTTCGTGAAGATCGGTTTAAAGTTGTGACCTTCAGGCGATAAACGCACAAACAGACAGACAGAATATTTTTCCACCAATGTAGTTGAAAAATCTGATTTTTTTTTAAACTTAAACCCTAATATACTTATATTGGAAAATGAGTTCTCAAAGAGTGTCCATCAGTCTTTGCCACACTGTTCCGTTTCTGTTTTCGACATGGCCACTTCCTTTCCTCCTGGAAGATAGCCAATGCAAAAGAACAACTCACACTCTGTCCCGGATAACTTCAGGCACATCCGTCTTCTAAGCGGCATTAGCAAGGTTATTGAGAGTTATCAACACTGGACTGAGGAAACACCTCATTGGTCGTGACCTCATCATCAACAATCAATTTGGCTTCCACCCTCATCTGTCACTCCCATACCTGAGTCAAGAATGGATGGAGGGCAGCTGCTGCATTGGTTATCCAGCTGCTTGATGGGCAGACATATCCAGGTCATGGTCAATGGTCAAATATGAAATTTAACTCCAATAAATGCATCAGAACCTCAAGGACCTTGTTTTTAGGTCACATAAACGATGTCTGATAACCTGCATAACCCTACCTGCCTCTATCCCGATGATAGTACCATCGACTGCCTGTTGAATGAAGAGAACGCCATCATTTCTCCGAGGGAGGATTTACAGATCTACGAATTGGGGCCGTAATGGAATGTCCTATTTGCTAACGAGAAATGGAAGGTCATGTCCTTCAGTAGATGACGACCTAGTGAGCAGCCTCTGGTACTCTTTATGGGTGGCAAGCATCAGCAGCGAGTATATGAGCTGGACATACTTGGAGTCAGGTTCTCCTGGAGCTTGGGCTTCCACTCTCAAGTGAACTCCATTGCTGTTAGAGACAAAGAATGTGTCCTTCATCGTATTGCTCCATATTTGGATCCACCTAGCCGAGCCCAGTGTATATAGCCCATGTCCGGAGCACAACGGAGTATGCTCCTCTCACATGGATGTTTGCAAGTACCATGCATTTTAACAAGTTAGATGATGTGCAACGTTATACTGCATGTATCAAGGCCCCTCCACAGGAACTGAATATTGATCCCCGACGACGCAAGAGAACTGTAGCAGGTCTGGGTCTAATGTACAGACTACACACAGAGGAAGCTCCAGCACATCTGAAGTCGATGCTACCTCCATCATGGACTCAAATAAGGTCCAACAGAACAAGTTCTTCCTTTGGAAGCTTTGCTGTGCAAGGTCTTCCTGCAAAGACAGAGAGTGGTCACTGGTCACTTGGTCAGTATGATAGTTCTTATATGCCTTCGATAATACCGGTGTCGACCAGCCGAACATATGCCACTGTCAAGTGTCAAATCTCCCAACAGCATCCAGGACAATGACTTTCTCCTATCCGAGCACACAAATATCTTAAACCCTAATGTACTTATATTGCTGGTTATTAATTTTTTTTTTCATTTGCACTTGGATTTCATGCTACAAGTGGGCACTGATTGTTGTTGTCAGTGCTTATTCGTGGGGAAAAAACAAACAAACAATGGACAGAAAAGGACACATGGGGTGAACAATATTGATACAGAAGGAAACCTCAGGAAAGAAAAAAAACTGGAAATTTGGAAGGGAGTGGGATCAGGGTGACAGGGGGCTAACAAGGTTAAAAACGATCATGGTCTTGGGTTGGTGATGATTTGAGATGGTGGTGAACAGACCGAGAGGGGAAAGAGATTGAAGAGAATGTGGAAGACGGTTCCACAGGGGGTGGGGGGAGGGGGGAAGAGGACTGAATGAGTGGAGGTGAGCAGTGATTCTGAATTTTGGGAGTGGTGGATCATGTGTGCTGTTAAATTGTTTTCCACCAGGTTCTGCCAAGCATGCTGTTGCACACAGAGATCTGTGGTGGTTCGATGGTATTGGGCACTGTTGAGTTTACGAAGCCACTCAGCAAATCACATTCTCTCCATTTTCACTCACATGTTCTTTCTTCTTGAAGAAGGAAAGGATTGTTCCATAATCATAAAGCACTTGAATGCAAATCTGAAGTTGAAATGAAGTCACCGAACAAATTCCCAGACATGCACAAGGCACCCAAACGAGTGCACAGCAACACCCCACCACATTGACTTGCCATGCTTGCCATGCGAGGGATTTTCGCTTGTTCTGCCTCTTCGCCTCGTAGCCCCAAGCCCATCACACACTTCCGACAAAGTTGTACTCTGCAGGCCCGGTGGCACCGTGGGGCTGGGGCTCGGCCATTTTGCCCATATTGCACCACAACGTGCAATGCGTGCTGAGTGGTAAGTTTGACGTCACAGAAAACCGCTTTGGTTGGATTCTGTGTGGGGGGGAAGAGAAAAGAAAATCCTTCCAAAGTGGTATAAGCTTGATTACTTTTATTCGTTCCCACCCCTATATATATATATATATATATATATATATATATATATATATATATATATATATATATATATATATATATATATATATATATATATATATATATATATATATATATATATATATATATATATATATATATATATATATATATATATATATATATATATATATATATATATATATATCGGGGCGTATTATGTAATACCGGTCGTCCGTCCGTCCGTCTGTCCGTACTCTAACTCGCAAAGTTTTAAACTTTCACGTTTCATATTTGGTACATAGGTACAGACTGTGGAGACGGTGTCGCGACATACGTTCGTCATCTAAAGTGGTTGCCAATGGCAACCAGGATGCTGTTTTCCATGTAGTAGCACAATTCTGTATATACCTTCTTGTTCTTCAGAAATTGACGCGTTTGATGCGCACGTGCGTCACAGAGACTTTTGCAGATGTATATTGTGCTCACTTGCGTTCTTGTTCATTTTGTGGTTGGTGCTGGTGGTGGTGGTGGTGTTGGTGGTGGAGGAGCACAACAACATGGGAGAGGGGCAAGGAGGAGGAGATTGGGACCATACTCTGTGCAGAGCGTTGGTGCTGTTTCAGCAGTCTCCTTGGCTGTTGGGCGCAATCCTGGACAGGTCACCACTCCGACACAGTATACCCAGCATGCTGACACTCATTCTTGAGTGGGAATGCAATAACCTGGAAAGGAAGGGGTACGCTTGTCCCAGAGACTATCGATCCGAGACACTCAGCTTCACTGTGGGAGAATACAATGATTTTGTGGGCTTTGGTTTCCACATCAATAAGTGAAAGATGTGAAGCAGAGTTTTTATCTTGCCAAAACGAAGTTTTTGCAAGATATGTTAGTCAGCTTGTATGTAATCACGTATCGATCACTCTGCAGAGCACAGTTATCATTGGAAATTTTTTGTAACTTCGCATATCAGAGGCCTATAGGAGGTCCCTTTCAGCGCAAAAAATTTTGAAGATCAAGGTCAAAGGTCAAGGTCACTTTTCGCAAATCAGAGGAGTCGACGAAACCCCTATTTTTTGAGGAATTTTGATTGGATCGTCTTCAAACTTCATGGTAATATAGTTCATGGTCTGGCGCTCAGCTGATTAATCTTTGGTGGCGATTGGCCTTGACCCTCATGGTTAGCTCCTCAGGTCAAACATATTTGGCCCCAAGGTCAAATTTTCAAGTTTTAGGAACCATATCGTGTCGTACCTCAAATTGAACACCTCGATGAGTGCTTTCACGATATGTCAAGTTTGAGACATTATGACGTCATTTGGTGACGTTATGAGGCAAACGCATATTTTTCATGGTTACTCTGTAGAACGATTCTCATCGGAATCTCTCGTAGGCAGAAATTCCTCAAGGAGTCGCTCCTGGTGGATCGCAGCTCTGTTCACCTCAGTGTGACCTTAAAGAAGTCACACATGGTCACCTTTTGGCAAGATACGGGTCACCCTGCAGGTGTGTATTTTTTGTATACCTTGTCGAGGCTCGTATGAGAGCTAACACACAACACACATCAAGGGGGCATGAGACAAGAGGGCAGGAGTGGGAGGGACAAAACAGTGGGGAACAGACACATTAGGAGATCTGTAAAAGGGAGAGGGATGGGATGGGGAACGTGGGGAAGAGAAGATGGACATTGCAGGGACTTTCAGGAAGGAAAGCAGGGGAATTGAAGGAAGTGGGCATGGGTGGATTATCGGGGGTAGAAAAGATCGAGGATTTGGATGGGGGGTGATAAGAGGTGGTGGTGAACAGCTGTTTTGAAAGCCTGGAGGGAAGAATGCGAAAGAATCGAGTGAGGTAGTTTATTCCAAAGGCGGGAAAAAAGAGGAATGAATGAGTGAAGATGAGCAGTGATTTTGGTAGTTTTACCAGAAGGGGATTGTTGGCAGACCTTGAGCGCCCTGTGGAAATGTGGTGGGGACAAATCGCAGAGAGAGAGCAGGGGGGGCAAGGCTGGAGAGGAGACGGTAGAAGACAGACAGACCACCGACCAACCTGCGGTGATTGAGTGAGAGGCCCAAAGACTCAGCTTCATTGCGGGAGATGCCGATGATCCGAAATGCCCTGGTTTTGACAGCGCGAAGCCGAGAAAGGTGGGAGGCAGGAGCACCAGCCCAGAGGGGAGAGCAGTACTCCATCAGGTGCCAAGGAAAAGGGGAGGGGGTGGGGGGGTTAATAATAAATAAACAAATAACTCACCAAATCTTTTTTCAACACAAGAAAATATTTTAATGGAAGCCAAAAAAATTTCACATTTAAAGTCATTCACACATGAGCAGTGGGCATCTTCGGAGTCGTCAAGTTTTGCTTGTTTTGGGAAACACGCCGTTTATTTGGTTGGTTTGGGGGTTGGGGGGGAGAGGGGAGTGGTGAGGATAATTCACTATAGTTATGGAGGCACAAAATTATCCCGTCAGAATTACATGTGCATTGAAAATATGCCGATATGCCTCATGTGAAGCTATATCAATTTACACCGTTCACATGACTGCCTAGCACTCGACGGCAAAGGTGTTAAGCACCCACAACCTAAGTGTTATGGCGCTTGACATTACCCCGGAGGAACTTTTGAATGATATTCACAGTTAATCTTATTTTTCAATTCGGGAAGAGGGGTGTGAAGTTCTGTGCCCAATTGGAACGTGCCGTACATTCCAGATTGCACACCTATAACAGGTTAGCTAATGCATCCTGACGAGTCTAAATGCACTGTCAGGTTTGGTTACGGTGTCCGACCACTCCATGGGTCCCCCGTCCTTGTCGAAAAATAATGACATTGTAAAATATGGATTCCACCAGAAAAAAAAATAAAATAAAAATAAAGGATGTCAGTGCCCTATAAGGCCAATTTCAGACACCGATACACCATGAGAACCTTCAGCAACTGGAAACTGCACAATGAATGATGACAAATTTGAATGCAATTCAAAACAAAGCTTTCATTAGTTATTTTGTTTGTTTGTTTTTTTGCTCGAAACACCCTTTTTACACTGCTCACTCCTTTGATTCAACAGATTATTTAACATTTAGAACACACGATATGGATCGCTTGATGAAAACACATCTCCATCGTTCATGCATCCAATTTTTCCCCACATTCAAAACGCACAAAGTCGAGCAGCGAGAGGTGCGAGGCACGCAAAAGCTGTGCCACTCGCACGGTTGGGTCCAGCAAGAATGGCTGCTGCAACATTCTTGTTTCCTACGGAAATAAAAAAATAAAAAATAAAAAATAAACCGATAGGATCCTCAAACACTGATAGGTCAACGATAAACAAAGTACACAAAATGGGGATAATAAATAAAGAATGGCAACTTGTATCATGTGCCCACCTCTTCGACAATCTCCAATGGAGTTGTACTCTTGTCACAATCGTCCAAATTTGGTGACGTTTCCACCCTTTCTAGTTCCGCTTCTTCCTCCATCTCTCCGACCGATAGTGGAGCCATACCGACCACGTGCTGCGCAAGCTTGCGACCTACGTCGGCCTGAATAACTGGATTCCTGCCTGGTGCGGCAGAAGGCTGCAATACCACCATTGCAGCGTACTTACCGAACAGCGAATCGTCTGTGGGGGTGGCAGAAGCTGCCGACGGGGTCCCATGCACGTAACTTCCCACGTAGCAGCACGAGGGCACGGAGAGCAAACACGCACGACGTACGGCCATTCGCTCCCCCAGCTTGCCTGCACAAACACAAGCAAGAGTTTACACGCGGTCTGTCAAGTAAAGAAAAAAAAAACACAAAACATCACAAGTCATAACGAGATAACTAGTTGTTAACCTCATTACCAGATGCTGTAGATTTTTATGATGCACAAACAATGGCACCATGTTGTCTTGCTTAAACAGTTGGGTCATATTTATAAAAAAATAATCAAACAGGTAGTGACTGCAACAATTTAAACATGAACAAGGCCACCAAAGCAGAGGCAATTTTAGAGACAAGCCTATAATGTCGTGTTTTTTGCTTAATCTTGGTACACACGACAAGGAACAAGGGAGGAGGAGGAGGAGGGGGGAGGCAGGGTGAAGAGGGTGTGGCCTGCTATAGTGGGTACAGCTGGAGGCTCGAGACAGGCAAATTCTCCTTTGGAGAAACCACAGGATTCCGCATTCAGGCTGCACTGCAAAAGTGCTGCGTGCATCTGGCCCCCAATTTAGAGCTTCGGCCCCCATCTCGCAGCCGTGAGGCCCGTTAAACCACTTAAAAGAACATAAAAGACAGATTACAAAGGGAAGAACATTAAAAAGGGTTTCAGGGAAAAGCAGTTTTAGACACGCACATGGGGGGAATGCAGAAGCATTCCACACATATAACGCATATCTCAAAAGTCGTGTTGCAATGCGTATTAATCCCCAAGCACATTGCGCTCATAGAGCAGTGCATAGTTTCAAAAGTTTTGATTGAAAGGTTTTAAAAGCAAACAAATGTATTATCACAGATCAAAATAATTGTTATTCAGAATTAAAAAAAAAATACACGTTCAATGTTGAACAAGATATCCCACAATGCACTGCATTTTGAAGATGGCAGCCCCCATTGACGAAGGTCCGTCTTGCGTCGGAGTGAGAAATCTGGAGAAATGGAGCTTTCAATCGAGTTCTCGTGGATAAATACGCATCCCAAAATATTAATCAGATACTTCTGGGAAAAAAAAAAGTTTGGCTTATACAGGAGTGATTACAGAATTCGCTTTCCAATTGTACCTTTTTATTATTATACACAGCAGGATCCACGTCAGACGCTCAGATACACTTCTCCTTTTCGTGACAGACCAGCACGTGCATTTGGAAGAAAAAAAAAAAGTCTTCAGTTCTGCATGAGAGAACTGAGTGTCTTCTTTCCCTTTAAATCATCCGCCAGCACAATAACTGTGTCCCTCCATTGATTTATCTTCCCCTTCGCATAATAAACGGGAACGGCACGCAGCTGAGTGCATATCTCATCCAGGCAGAATAGTTCAAGTTTTATATCTCGCCGACAGGCCGGATCTGCATCTGAACCTGAACCAAAATCGAATCTGCTTGTTCTCGACACCTTACCAACTCATCCACCAAGTTCGGTCACAATCCGTCCCCAACTGTTTGAGATTTTGTGCCATACAGTAACCCCTCGAGTATCGTGTTCCAACCAATCGTGGGCAACCGATTGTGCTCCGATTTCATTTCGACCAATCGCGGTTTTTGAACCGAGACGAGTCATCATTTGCGCCAGGTGCATGAACGATTAACTCCCAACACGAGCCTGGTTTTCTCATGCACTGATTTTAATGAGCCTAAACATAAAGCGATGGACAAGATTAGTTGCGCCAAAAAAGCAGACAAGGTTATGACGTTGGGCGAAAATAATCGAGTCGTTATATCGGTTGGCTCGAGTTGAAAATGCAGCCTTTCTGGGCCGCCATTACGGGGTGAATGATTGTCGGTTGAACCTTCCCCACTATACTCTTTCTCATTCCCAAACCTTCATTTTCCAATTCCGTATTCAAGCCTCATTCCCAAACCAATATTTTCTGAGATCCATACTCGAGCCTCATTCCCAAACGTTCATTTTCCAACAACCGTACTCGAACTGCCACTCCAAAACCCTTAATTTCCAACACCCCGGACTCGACCCCCGTTCTCAACCACAGCTCATGAAACAAATCAAGGCGAAGGGATTTATGATGGAGCAGGTTTTTAACACCAATGAGACGGGATTTTTTTGGAAGACTGATGCTATACCGTACCTGACTCTCCAAACAGGGGAGATCGTCGTGAAAGGTAAAGTGGTTAAGGATCGTGTCACCCTTCTCCATTGTGGCAATGCTGCAAGCGCCTTAGTTGGAAAGCTAATGGAGCTTTTCCGTTCGCTGAACCGCCTTTCCCACTCTCCTTTGCCCTATTATCATCATCATCATCATCATCATCATCATCATCCCATGCCAGCTTAATCTTGTGTTCTCCATTTATGGCAGAGTACAGTACGAGTACGTAATGTTATTACCCTCACCCATCACTGCTTTGTTATAAATATAAAAGGTAAAACACTTGTGTTTTTGTTTAATTTCCACCGTATTTATATGTTTATTTCAATGGTAACATGATTATATATATATATATATATATATATATATATATATATATATATATATATATATATATATATATATATATATATATATATGTCGACAATATATGGGCGGTTGCGATAACACATTTTAAAGAAGAAGGCAACACTTCCAACCAAAAGTTAAAAAATAAAATAAACTCGATCGACTCCGCTAATTTGAGCAAAAAAAAGCGAGAGCAGACCCGGTCTCAGGCAACGTTTCACTGGCTTCGCAGCCGGCTTAATCAGGCACAATAGATCCCGGGCCTCGTCACGTGTCGGGTTATTATTTCGATACGACCGCTCATTTCCGGTCACGTGAGGGTGCTCGAGGTGAACTGGAGGAGTGCTTGTGATATTTATTTTTAATTTTGCAAAAGCTAACGCAAACGGCAAATCACATCATTGAAGAGGTGCTCTGCTCTCTTTTTGTTTTTACTTGCACGTGATCTGGTGTTGTCTGTGTGTGGGGTAGCACGTGTGTGCGCTTGTTGTTTTTGTGTTTGTGTTTCCGGGGCATGAACACGGCTGGTTTCGTGTCCGGGACGGGCATGATGAGGTGTTGGTTGCGCGAGTGTTGGGGTTCTCATTGGGTGTTGTGTACATGTGGATGTGGTGTTAGGGATGGAGTGTTGTTTGTTGCTCACCTTATCAAGCCGTTTGCACCATCCAGTTTTTGTCATTTGCATCAGAGGTGTATATGGTGTGGGTATGTCCACCGTCTCTCCAGTTAGACCACCCTCCCGGCTCTTCATGTGCCACGCTTGTTTGTTGTGTCATTTGTTTGCCAAAATCAACCTGTGTTGTTTGTTAGATGTCGGGTCAAGGACACGGGTCCCATCAAAGTCAAATTTATGGCCAGATTACAGGCAATGACGTGCTATGGATGGCTGGGTAATTTTTTCCAAGCCTAATTGCTCCATGATGTTCATCTAGTCGTCGTTTCAAATTCCTTCCAGTTTCACCAATGTCGACCTGATCACAGTCTTTGCATAATGAAAGGTAAACTACTCCAGATTTATCAGCAGTTGGTGTTGGGTCTTTTAGTTTTGAGATGACATTACGGATGGTGGCGTGGAGGCTTGTAGGCTATGCCAATAGCCCGGGTAGAATGGCAGTACACAGTGCTCAAATGTGTCTGGCTCCTTCCGTTGTGTCCTTTTTGGTTCTTCCAATGTGGGGAGTATCCCCTTGTTGTACCCATTTTTGAGCAGGACTCCTCTAACTAATCTGATTTCTTCAATTGCCTTGGCTTTGGAAGATGACAGCGTCCATGCCCGAGCTGCGAAGGTCCGTGCTCCACTGCGTTTGTGGGAGATTGGGTTGCAGGAGTTAAAATCCAGGAATCGGCTGGTGTGGGTTGGTTTCCTGTAAACCGGTCTTTGGGGAGCCGTCAAGCTTACGGTGAACCCCCACATCCAAAAATTCCAATTTGCTTTCTTTTTCAATCCTGATTGAAAAATTAATGTTGGGGAATAGCCAGTCAAGTTGTCCCAGAAGGTGGTCTACAATGTTTGCATGCACAATGAAGGTGTCAGACATATCTGTTCCAATACTGTGGGAGCCAATTCTCATGAGACTCAAATATCCTTCATTTGAGTTCCTCCATCACCAAATAAGCAACAACAGCAGAGACTGGTGAACCCAGAGCTGTGCCAAATATTTGTCGGTAGTGTGCACCATCATAGATGAAGGTTGTGCTGTTCAGACACACCTCCAGCAAGCTAGCAACATCATCAGGTGTTGGTTTGCTGTTTTGACAAGCCATTTCCCAATCGTTTGAATGTTTCAACAGGTCGAGTGTGATGCTCACCGCGAGATCGACTGGGATGTTGATGAAAAGGGAAACCACATCATAAGATACCATATATATATATATATATATATATATATATATATATATATATATATATATATATATATATATATATATATATATATATATATATATATATATATATATATATATATATATATATATATATGTATGTATACATACATATATATTGTTACGGTTGTGAAAATTCACAGATCACCATTCAGGTTCCCCGAATATCAGTTATGTCGATAAGTCTGTGTCCAGATATATTTCCCCACCGATGTCGAACGGGATTTATTCGTGAGCCGGGCTGTGATCTTTGAGGTAGGATTATTCTTTTGCTATCTATATTTTGGCAAACAAACAATATCCTGGTGCTGGCGCAGTGGTTTGGGCAGCGGCTTGGGATCCAAAAGGTCCTGAGTTCAAGCCCCGTTGGGCCACTGAATTAATACACCAGGGGGTTGAGTCAGCCTGTCATCCTTCCGAGGTTGGTGAAGTGAGTACCAGTGTACTGGGCCGGTGTATACCCCGGTTAAAATAGGTGTACCAAATCCCTGTGTCGTAAGAGGTGACCAGGGTTGCGTCAGGAAGGGCATCCGGCGTAAAACATGTGCCAAATCACGATGCGCATCATGCGTATGATCTGCTGTGGCGACCCCTAACGGGAGAAGTCGAAAGAAGGAGAAGACGATTTTGGCAAACAAACAATCATCACCTCACCACCACCGCCACAACCGCCAACATCTCACCACCTTCGCCATAACAAACGACATCATCTCCTCACCACCTCCGCCACAACCACCAACGTCTTACCACCTTCGCCATAACAAACATCATCATCTCCTCACCTTCACCTCCATAGACGCCGCCATCTTTTCGCCAGCAACGGCATTCCACGGACGAGCAACATCTCCGCCGACAGAAGCAGGGACTCCCTCGTTGGGGCGAGGGCCGGTGATCTCTACCACGTCCGCTTTGTTCGCGTCAGGACGGCAAGATCGGATCAAAATGACAAAAGGGGCGGAGCCAGCGGGGGGTGAAGGGTCAGAGGTGGAAGACCAAACGCACCGCCGTACCCCATAAAAGGGCGCGATGGATCGCCAAGCTGGCAGTCTGTCTGGGTTCGGAGTCGAGTGGAGTCGGGGTGGAGAGCGCCAGTTCCAGTTGGTTCAGAGTCCGGGAAAGGTTCGAGTCAGGTGCAGGGCTGTTTCTCGTCGGAGCGCAGCGGAGTTTGGAGTCCGGGAGAGGTTCGAGTACAGTGCAGGGCTGTTGGTTGTTGGAGCCAGCCAGCGACATAAAGGTCCGAGGTGATCGGGCCCAGGGACGGTCCGAGCGACGCTGAGGAACGAGCGGGCTCTTAAAAGAGCCTCAACTCTTAAAAAAGCAAGGCCCGTTCGCTCCTCTGAGGCGTCGTCGGCTAGGCCCGATCAACCAAGCAGTCACACTGCAGAGGATGCAATTTCCAGTCAGACTCGCATACTCCATGACCATAAACAAATCCCAGGGCCAAACATTTGACAAACTCGGAATATACCTCCCAGCCCCTGTGTTCTCCCATGGCCAACCACATGTTGCATTTTCACGTGCAAGAGGTTACTCCGATATATCTATCAAAGTGGACAATAATTCCTCACAAGGACTATTCAGCAACAAGACTCTCACCCAAAATGTCATCTACAGGGAGGTCCTTTAGAAAACTAAGGACAGGTAACCATAGTGCATCACATCCCGAATGACACCTCCCCAGCTTCCCATAACATCAACTATTATGCCTCATCCACCTTCGTGTGGAACATGGGTATATATATATATATATATATATATATATATATATATATATATATATACACACACACACACACACACATATATACACATGGCTCACAAAGTGGGTATGCTGTGGTATGTTTGTGGGAAATTCCACATAAAACTATTATGAGGTATTTAGACAAACCATCAATGGTCAGAAATGAAAGTGGACATCTTGGGGAACCTGTAGAAACCGGCAATATATCATACTCTCCATTTCCCTGTTTTATTAAAGCAACAGAATATGGGTATTTTAACCTTAAAAATGTTAGTTTTATTGGTAAAATTTTTATTTTACTGTACGTTTATGTGACAGTTATTTTGAGTGTGGCGACTCAGAATGTGAACTTTGGTGTCTCTTTTATGTTTTGATGATGTTCTATCTCCCTATTCTGGTTTTCTGGCATCTACCCCATCTGATGAAATAATGGATTCGTACATAACGCTTCGTGTCCACTGCATCGAGAAAAAATAAGGAATCCAGTGTTGATAATGTTTCTTATGATTTTTTTATTCCAAATCTCCCTTAATTTCTTGGAAATATGACAGAGTCGAACGGCAGAAAAATATAGATCAAAATTGTGATCAGAAAAATAAAATTCAGACCACAAGTAATCCCGTCTTGATTTTCGTGTCAGTCCCGTTATGTACGAATCATCACCTCTCGTTGGACGCAAATAATGCCAGCATTAGAAAATCTTGCTGTCTTGCAAACTTCCCCGATTGATGGATATAATAGGCACTTACAAGCGTGTCAGCACATTTCCATTCGCCGACGAGCGCAGCGTTTGTCTTCGTGTCCATGTCTTTGCGAGAGCCGTAACGTACGAATCCAGCGTGAGGACGCCGAGCCGAACGAGGTGACTCGCATTTGTCTGATAATTCTTCATTTAAACCAACGCTAGAATTTTTTTGGTGCTTCGTGAAGATCCGAGAGGTAAGAATTATGTTTTTCTTTTCATGTTTAAAGTGATTATTTTCAAAAGTTCGAAAGAAATAGATTCGATTTTAATGCTATTTTTCGCTTACAAGTGTGGCTTTCTTTGCGACTGAACTCGTCGACTTTTCTTCGTAATTTATAACATCGGACTCTCTCAAAATGTGTTTTTTTTTTCTCTTCTTTTTCCTGTCACATATTGAGCCTGTTTAAAAAGGCAGAGTAAAAATTATTTGTTTCTTCTCTCAAAATATAATATTTACGTTGCTTTTTCATCCGATTCCGTACATAACGCTGACGCCAAGCTCAAAATTTGAACGTGTATTTACAGTGTTGTATATATTCAGTGGTAACTTTAAAACCGGACGTGCTGCAGGATTAAAAATTTAGATTTAGCAATTTGAATACATGCAGATTAACATAATGCGTTGCATTTCATGGTTCCCTAAACTTTTTTTGCCCTTTCTGTTACAGTATGTGTACCCACTTTGTGAGCCATGCACATAGACACGTGTGTGTATATATATATATATATATATATATATATATATATATATATA
>BROF01002013.1:234024-259406 GCA_024346535.1 Eptatretus burgeri | reverse complement strand
GTCCGTCCGTCTGTCTGTCTGTCCGTCCATTCCTCTCCGCACTTTAGCACATTGGTACAGACTGTGGAGACTGTGTGTCGCGACATACGTTCTTCATCTAAAGTGGTTGCCATGGCAACCAGGATGCTGTTTTCTATGTAGTATCACAATTCTGTATATACCTTCTTGTTCGGGTGTATATTGTGCTCACTTGTTTATTTTGTCGCCGGAGGCATTATGTTTTCGGGTTATCCGTACGGCTGTCCATCCACCCGTGTCCCCATCCATGATAGGTTTTCGTTACCGCGATAACTTAAGAACAGCTGAAGGGATCCATGTCAAACTTGGTACAATTATCTATAATGATGCAAAGATGAACTGATGAGATTATGGGGTCAAGAGATCAGAGGTCCCGTTTGGCCGAAATTCTGTTGCCACGCCAACTTGTGAACCAGTGATGGGATTTTGACCAAACTTGGAATAAGTATATATTATGATACATTGATGAACTGATTAGATTTTGGCATCAAGAGGTCAAAGGACGGAGGTCATGTCAGGTAAAAATGTGATACTTGAAGCTCACCAGCTGGATCAGGAGCAACAGTCAATGATGTCATAAAATATTGAAATTTTGTTCATGTGCAGTATCTGTTCACGTGATTGGTTGAATGTAAGCTCTCTCGATGCTGATTACAGCAATACATGTGTACAGGTCATGTTTTTTTTTACAGGTTGCAGGTCATGTTTTTGGCTGAGGGCATGGCTGTGCTGTTGATGTTGTTTTCAACCCATTAATGAGTGCATAATTTGCAGTCAATACACCTTCGTTAGGCATCAGATATGAAGCTTGTAGCCAAGTTTCATCAAAATCGCGTGTCTGGTACAAGCGATAATGACTGAATTGTTTACTCACTCACTCACTCACTCACTCACTCACTCACTCACTCACTGACAGATTCACCTACAGACAATGCTCGATAGAATAAGCTCACCGGACTAAAGTCCAGGTGAGCTAAAAATATATATGCTTTAGCCATTGATGTCTGGACCAGCGCATAGACAATTTTCAGCGTGTACAAATTGAGTTTTGTATCCATCAAATAGTCCCACCATGTGAGAATAATCATTTGACAGAGGTTGTTGACTTTTCAGAAGCACCTGTGAAAAGAGTAACTTTTGTTTTGGAAATGTTCAGCATTCGCAGCATGGCACGCACGGACGCATGTAGGGTGGAGACACACATGATGGTGCTCTCTGAAAATGGAAGTACACTTTGTCTTCACACTGTGCACTTCTACTTCAGCGAATATTAAAAAGTGCATTTCTCAATCAGCACCGTGCTCATCAAGTTGTAATTGTCGGCTAAAATTCACTCAATGTCGTCACTCCGGAAATTTGTAAACTCTTCATAGCGGCCACATCTCGAGGAATCCATTTTCATTTGGAGATGTTTTTGAAACTTTCTCGAAAGCATTCGCAGTGATGAAGAACAGACTGAATGCATTGCTTTAAAATTGCAGAACTGATCCCCATTTTAAATATATAATGATATGGTGATGTTCTGTGATCAAGTGAATATTGCTTGGCGGGATGTGCAACATTTTCATTAGAATTAATTTGCACCACACAGAGGTGCTATTTTGTTTCATCTATTTATATCAATGCATCAAGCTTGGGCGGTAATTCTGAACCCGTAACTAACAATAGATTCGGTGGAAAACATCAACCTACGCTGACAATTTCACGATCATAAACTTATGAGGCGATAAAATGTACAATTACTGGGGGAAATACATTGTAGTAAATATCCCTGATAGGATGTCACATAGGTAGTGAGTGCACTTACCTTTGAGCTGCCTATTTGAGGGTTTGATTCCTGACCCAACTAGAAACCGTCAGATCTGCGATTTGCCGCTAGGTGTTCACATCATAAAGTCTGCTGTCCCTCAGATGACGGTGAAGCAAGGTGTCTTATCTGCCAGCATTAGCTGGTGGACATTAAAGATCCCACGGTGTCATTCGCGAAGAGTCGGCGAGATATCACCAGCGCCATGAACAGATTCTAAAAGTCAAGTGTGACCGGGCAGTTCGTGAAAGACTTTGGCCAAAGGCTTTGTCCCAGTCGACCCCACAGGTCGGTGGGAATGAGTAGGCCTCTTAAGGAAGCCGGTGCTCATCGTTTATTTGTGCATAAAAGAGAAGAGAGAGGAAGGGAGGATTTAATTAATGCATTTCAAGAATAGGTATCACCTCATTGTGTCTGGCTATTTTGCTTACAACAGAAATTCATTAATTCTCGATGCAGCCATGAGATGTTGGTTCGATCATTGCTGGGAGTGTGGCTTTGCTGCTGATGCAGTGCCCCTACAACAGTAATAATGAAATAGGAATTGAAGTGTGTTGCCGTGCTTCACTCAAGGTATAGAATACTCGAGTCCACAGTGCAATGTATCCTGAACGAAATAAAAGGAAGAGTTTGGCATCGTAGTGATGTGAGAGGATAGCTGACATATCATTCAGTTTGTCGTATATTATTATTTTTATTTCTTTTTTGAGAAAAAGCAAAAAATTCTTTGGAGCAAAAATGTTGAAAAACAATTGACGCAGCACTGACAGTCGATCATTTTAAGCTCAACGGGAGTAGCGATGCCTTATGTCCTCATGAAGCTCACATCAGCTGAGATTATTAAATAATTAATTTCACCTAATTTTCTATCAACACATCACAATTTTTCCTAATTGGTGTGTTCTATAGGGACGGACAGAAAAGTGTTATGCCTCCACCCCTCAAGATAATATTGCAATGTTTGGGACAAAAGTCTTTCTTTTTGAGTCATCCGTGAAATGTAAAAGGTTCGTTTGCAGACACAGGAAGTTAAAACATGTATAACTTTGTGGCTATTTTCTTATTCCAGCAGTGTCTGTGGGTAGCAGAAGTTTGGATACAACTTCTGCCACAATGCAATGTTTCAAAAACTGTTGGTGATGTACTTTGATGAGGGAGACTGTTGGATCATTCACATCACCCATGAGATGGAGATGTACATCCAGCTCTCAGAAGTACTGCTCTGAGATGTAGCACCCCCTGCCTGCTCTGCACCAGAAGAACAGCAGTTTAAATGAGATTTGACTCCAAGCCAAATGAACCCATGATTAGACGGCTCAGAATT
This sequence comes from Eptatretus burgeri, assembly GCA_024346535.1. Classification (NCBI taxonomy): domain Eukaryota; kingdom Metazoa; phylum Chordata; class Myxini; order Myxiniformes; family Myxinidae; genus Eptatretus; species Eptatretus burgeri. The sequence continues at coordinate 256,257 of BROF01002013.1, read as the reverse complement.
AAGTGCACAATCAACAGGGATATCCTACCATTGGTTTACAACAGCCGTGGAGGTCTCCCATCCAAGCATTATAAGCTGGCTCAACTCTGCTTTAGTTTCTGACCTCTGACGGGGTCTGGCACACTCCAGTTGATAAATTGTCGGCCGTCATTGTCACGATCTTAAAGGCTTACTCAAACACCTCTTTGAATTGCGAAAGTCATTTTTTGTAACTCTTAAATGTGAATGCGGTATTTGATGTGTTTTGTTCTGACATGTGCTGTGCAGTGTTTGACCAACTGTGTCTTTGAAATTCTCGAGACGCACCAACACCACTTGCATTTTAAACTGTCAGTGCTTCGGGCCTTGTGCCAGATATCTGGTCTCTGGAAGGATGGCGGCATTCTTTTGCATTGCAGAAATGGGCACGCACTGCTGGCCTTCCAGCTTTCAAGGAGAGAGGGGAGGTTGAACAGGCAGCAGACAATTGAGCTCGGTCATCATATTCTGAAAGCACACATTTACAAGGTATGACTAGATTACCCTGACCCACTAAGGAGGCATCACTTCCGTCAGCTTAACGAGGATCGCATTCTTAGGTGAAACTTCCATTTTGAAGTTTTGTGTTTTAATTGTCAAACTTTCTTTCCCCACGCTTTTTATCCCTCTAATAATCTCTGTCGTCAAGAATGTAATATATCTTTGGTGCTCTATTAGATCTTGTTGGCGGTATGTACAAAGGCGAGCGGCACTTCTTTTATAGAAAGAGAGATGAGATCCAAGAGAGAATAGACTGAAGATAGAGAGAGGGAAGAAGGGCTATTTCATGCTGCTGGTTTTTTTTTTTTCTGCAGCTGCAGCTGCAGTTCAATTTCTTCAGCAAAGGGCCTTTCGAGATTCTGCAGCCTAGACTGCTCTCTTTCATCTCCTCGGATCACTCCGTCTATTCTTTGGCAGTGCTCGTTGAAGTTCAAGTTTGAATAGCTCGACAAGGGACGCTAAATTGCCTTGGAAAGCTTAATATTTATTTGTCATCTGGTAGCAATTGCCAAACCTCTAATTGGAGTCGCTTGGCAACCTCGTGTAAAAAAATTTTTTATTCCTTTTTTGTTACCGAATGCCCACCGTAAGCTCCTTCTGGCGTCTTGTTTGCTCTTGATCTGCAGGGATTGAGTAAGAAACTTGGCATTTCTTCGAGTATCCTACAAAGTCTGTGGGTGGCCTACAGTGCAGACGGCCTATCCACAGCCCTGGCTTCACTGCGTAATCTCTACACTCCAAATGTCAAGGTATGCGGCCAGTTCTGACCTGGCTGACCACGACTTTGTTGCATTTTGGGCCTTGCATGGTGAGAGTGCACTCAACTCCAAGGGAACATCAGCACCTGCAATGCCATTCCAAGCAGATAATTTTTTTTTTGAAGTCTGCCCAAGCAAGTGATGGCTGATTTGGATGAAAAGAGCAGGTTACCAGGGAGTTTCAAAGAGCATTTGGTGATTTTTGAGGAATGCTTTGATGCTTTGGCACTGTGAGCTTGTTAAGGAGGGCTATAGGACTTTGACAAATATCAGCATGGTAGCAAAGTCACAGGATTAGTCTGGATAGGGATTTGCTTACTGAGATATGTATCACTGCCAGGTGAGTCGTCTCCTTATTTTGGCCGGAGCTGACGTGGACTATCGTACGGAGGCCCTGGGCAGCGCCCCATTGCTCTGTGTCTACAGCCACCTTGGCTATGAGGTGAAGCATGTAGTTGTTTTTGTTTCTTTATGAAAACTTTTTCTGTATTTTTTAACATCATTTCATTGTTGATTGTCTGATCACATTACCACAATGGCATAATTGGGTTCACACGTTTCATTGGGTTCACTCGATAAAAGGTCCACAGCTTTGAGCCATTTATCAAAGGCAAACACAACTCAATATAATATTGGATGCCTCATCATTTTGATTCGTTCATTCGTCATTGTTAATGTTTGCTTGAAAGTTTTAAAATTTAGAATCCATTACAATTAGACCATCAAATAATGTTGAAGTAAAATTCCTTGATTCCAGTCTTTATTTATTGGGTATGATCATGCGTATTAACTTAGCATTGCAACAGCTTTCGACATCCAGTGCGTCGACTCGTGGAAGAGCTAGAACATTCATGGAGAGCGACATTCTGATAACAAAAGAGAATATGTATTTTGTGGAACTTTTTTTTCCACCCTGGTTATTTCATTTCCTGTTGCAGCTCAGACAGAAGGAGAGTGTAAAATTACTGTTGTCCTTACCTCCATCCCATCCATTTGGCGATGGTTAGAGGTTATGTTTTTACCCCTGTTTATTTGTTTGTTTCTCTGTGTGCAGGATGTCTCAAAAAGTTGTGGACGGATTTAGATGAAATTTGGTGGGCAGATTGGGTGTGTGACAAGGATGAATTTATTAGATTTTGGTGAAAATCCAGATCTGGGTACTACAATGTTTTCAGTGATACTTCACCATTAAGAGTTGAGGCCAAAAACGATATTACGATATCTCAAAAAGTTGCGGATGGATTCGGATGAAACTTGGTGGACAGGTTGGGCGTGTGACGAGAAAGAATTGATTCAATTTTGGTGAAGATCCTGAACTCTTCAACACCTGGCGTGGCCGATGGGCCCATACTTCCCAGTCACTTAGGAGGGGAGGAGGGAGAAAAACTGAGGGTGTCTACAGTGCGGAGGAGGTGCGGTCCCATGCGGTGAGGTACAGTGATGTGTGAAGAGCAATATGTAAAGGTGTGGGAGGGTGGGGTGGTTGGAAATGAAACAAAGAACGTGGAAGATGAAAGACTTAGTGTGAATGTAAGAAGTCTCGATGTTGTTGTTGTTGTTCGTCTTTTGGCTGCTCCCGTTAGGGGTCGCCACAGCGGATCATCCGTTATGATCCGCATACTGATTTGGCATAGGTTTTACACCGGATGCCCTTCCTGACGCAACCATGGTCGCCTCTTACGACATAGGGATAAGGATTGGGTTTCACCATTATTCCGGGCTGCCCTACACCCTTTCATAGCGCGGCCCAGCGCAGAGCTCCCGCCCTCAAGCAATCCTCCAACCCAACCCTCCGAGTAGCCGGATTACAGGCGCACGCCACTACGCCCGGTGGAAGAAGTCTCTATGTGTAATTGCTAATAGACTATTGCTGCTCGTTCCATGCTCTGTTGGTTCCGTTCCTTTTTGCTCGCTCCGTTGCACTCCGTGACCCCAAGAACAAGAAGAGAGAGCCAGAAGACCAAGCACTCTTTTATAATCCGAGTGGAGCAAGTGCAGCGATGAGTGTTCTTCAGTGCTCTCATTGGTGTATGGACCATTACCCTGGCGCTGGCTCCACCCTTGCGAGGCTGTTCATTCCACGCTCCGTTGGGTCCGTTCCGTTGTGCTCGTCCTGATCGCTCTGTGACCCCAAGAACAAGAAGAGAGAGCCAGAAGACCAAGCACTCTTTTATAATCCCCCAGCGGGGACGGCGCTTGAGAGTGGAACAGGTGGAGCGATGAGTATTCTCCAGTGCTCTCATTGGTGTATGGACCATTACCCCGGCGCTAGCTCCACCCTTGCGAGGCTGCTCATTCTACGCTCCGTTGGGTCCGTTCCATTGTGCTCGTTCTGATCGCTCCGTGACCCCAAGAACAAGAAGAGAGAGAGAGAGAGAGAGCCAAAAGACCAAGCACTCTTTTATAATCCCCCATAATTATAATATAATTTTATATAGTTGGAACAGACTGTTGCTCCACCCTCTGAAGCATTATTTGGATAATATTGCACTGCAGGAAATGGTATATTGCTGTCATCATGGTGAGAAAAAGGCAATTAGCAAAGGAAGACAGACAGACCATTGTCTATATATTACTAAAACTCTCATCTTGTATGTATGTATGTTCCCAAAATACAGCCAAAATGGTACATGATAGCGCAAATATTTTAGGGCCACCTTACTCACCATTCGCCTGCGGTGTGCAGTTTCAAGTTTCGTTCCAATTGGGCAATGAAAAAAATTATTAAAAAATCAATTCCAGATTCAGTCAAGTACTCTTCAGGATTATTTGATCATGTAAACAACCTCAGCGGTATAGTTTGCTGGAGCTATCTTTTTTTTTTCTTGAAATAATTTTATTCATCAACCGGTCACAACGGGAACCCAACGGGTTCACGTGTCGTCAAGTTACCCTTAGAAGTGTAGGTATTTCCTTCAGAGAAATTGCAAAGACAACCAAGGTGTCGGTGAATACAGTTTCCTACACCATCAAAAGGCACTTGGAAACTGGAGGAAACTTGGACAGGAAGAAGTCTGGCAGACCCAAAGCCACAACACAATCGGTGGACAAGTTTCTGAGAGTCAACAGCGAAGAACTTTCCAAACAATATTTGATTTCCATTGTAGAAAGAATGCCACGAGTATGTTCGGCTGTTATATCTGCAAAAGGTGCTACTTTGATGAGTCAAAAATTTAGATTAAATTTTGTTCAACAAAACGATTCCATGATTTCTTTTTATCTGCAATTGTGTTCTAAATTTTAATCTGCAATTGTTTATTTGTTCTATGCTTTAATTTCAGAGTACATTGAAACATTAAACTGCTTAAATTTCAGTGAAAACTAGAAAAATGGGGGTGTTCCAAAACTTTTGACTGGTAGAGTACATATGAGGCGCCACGAGGAGTGATGTAAGGGACACATCGGCTATTTTGGAGTTAATGCCATATAGCACTATTTTAACCCTTCCCCTATCATCCGAGTCTATCATCATATCATTAAAAAATGTTGCTTACATCACTCCTTGCCGGGCCTCACATATTTAATGAATGAAAAAAGTTCATTTTGTAACTTATTTGTCAAATAAATCACCTTCCAAGAGCTCACAACTGCAAAGTCACTTTTTGGTGTACATGATTGAGACTCGTGGAAGAGCTATGATGAAATTTTTTGACACATTGATTTATGTTGATTGATTTTTAGATCCTCAGGGAGGATCTCTAAGTCTTACTCACGTTGTTGTTATTCATCTTCTTCTTGTGGACTTTTTTGTTTCACAGCCTACAGTTTTCATCGAAACTTCCTGAAACTAGGCATATATATGTAAAAATACCCTGCGCAGACAGTAACCATTTCCGATTTTGAAAATTCCTCCTCGAAAAAAAGTTATGACGTCAAAATATCTCTGCTAATGGAAATCGCCTAAAAAATTATCTCTGAAACTAGGCAAGCTTTTTGAATTCTGTTTGTGGGAATCGAACAGGGCATTAGCAGAGATGAATTACCGCACATATGATGCATCACTATGACGCCATTCCTATTTTTTTTGGCATTTTTTTGTTTCACAACCCAGAGTTTTCATTGGATCTTCGTGAAACTTGCCATGTATATGCAGAAAGCCCACGTGCAGGCAGTAACCATCTCCGATTTTGGAAATTCTTCCTAGAAAAAAAGTTGACGTCATAATATCGCCGCTAATGGAAATCGCCTATACCATTATCTCCGAAACTAGGCAAGCTGTTTGAATTTTGTTTGCGGGAATCAAGCCAGGCATTAGCACAGATAATTATCTGTGTTTATAATTAATAGATTATAATCTATCACAAACCTGATACATCACAATGGCGTCATATTCGTTTTTATGATGTCATCATTAAGAGGACGAGGATCTTAGCTCATTTGAGCTTATTTTTTCTCTTTTTTACATGTTGATTAAATTTAGATTTCTAATGATTGTGCCTTAAGCTGCAAGAGAGATTGCGTTTCTTTGTCTTTTCTGGGTTTATATCTGCTACGTCTGATCTAACCCTTTGCATCACTCCGTGCATCCTCTCCCACTGCAGTCTGAATGTTGAGTTTGTTTTGTTGGTGAATTGTAAACATTGATTAAAATTTGTATCCATGAAAACTCAGATCCTCCCCAAATGCCATTTCCTGAACAAATTGAGACTTTTCAAACTGATGTTGTTCGTGTTGTTTTTAGTATTATTTTGTATATTTTATTTGATCTCTTGCCTGTCAAACGACTAAAAACTTAAACCCTTGTAATGGTTGTGATGAAGAGTTATGTGGTCAGGAAATGTTTTTTAACCAGGATTAAACACTTTTATCTTCTGGCAGGTGGTTTACATGGGAAGCTCGTTGTTGGGAGGCTTACACAGGAGTGACATTAAAGCTATATAATGATGCATTGGTTTTCCTGCAGGACATGGTGGGTTTGCTGCTTGAGATGAAGGCAGATCTCAATGCCGTGTCAGATAGTGGAATGTCTGCTCTATGCTATGCTGCTGCAGCTGCACACTTGCCCATTGTTATGATGCTTCTGCGGAAAGGAGCAAAGGTAATCAAAGCTTTATTCTATTTTATTTGGAATTGATGTTATTATCAGTCACAGCTTTAATAGAGCTTTGTAGAGACAAAGACGATATCTGTGTGTCCATTTCCTATCTCCTCTCTCACCGCTTCATGCATCGTCACCAAACTTAGTACGTATAATTTAAAATGGCTTTCAGTTCTGCTTATGACATCTAAATTTACTTGCAGTTTCTCCATTTATACCCCAGTCACATTTAGTCCAGCCAAAAGTCGACTTCACTCAAAGTATTCGTCATGCTGGATGGCATCATGGCATTTCGGTGGACGTGATTTCTGGGACATTCCACAGACGCTTGTTGCTATTATGTGGTCCTCCCATCCGATCAAATTCCATCACTCGTTCTTGACGAGTATATTGGCTGGTAAATAACAATGTGCAGGCCTAGGATGTTGAACAGAAATTGCAAAGATGTTGTACTAAATAAACACAAGGAACTTTGCGCAGGAGGTCATTCGGCCCATCATGCCTGCGCTTTACCAACCCCAGAAAACATCACCCATCCACACACATGTTACTTACATGTCCTGCCTATATCCAATCCAATGAATGCATCTAGGTACCTATCTAATTCCAATTTAAAGCTGTCTACTATTTCTGCTCTGCATACCTTTCTGGAGAGACCATTCCATGCCTTAACTACTCTGACTAAAAGACCCCTCCCTGCCTTATTACTGTCCTAAATCTCATCTTCTTTCTCGGGCTATGGCCCATGGTCCTATCTCAATATCACCAGGGAATGGTCCACTCAAAGCCCATATCTCAATATAATTTAAGCTGTATGGGACAAAAGTTGAAGTCAGTAAGCCATGTGTGTAGGTGGCCTTTGATGCCATAGGCAGAAGGTTTGGAGAACAATGCAGGGTAACCAGACTTTCTCTCGACCTATCTCGAGCATTTGACAGCCCTAAATGTGACTGTTTTTTTAAAATCTGAGATTCAGGGCCTTCATCCCTTTTTCGGAGAACCTGCAGCTTGCTTAGGGCTGCGTGACCGGGCCAGAAACCAAAGTGATGGTCTGATGTCATGCAGTTTGAGAGAAAAAGGATTTAATGATTGAGTCAATGACTTTCGTTGTAATTAGCGGTAAGGTAATAGGCTGAGCTGTCGTTAAGAGGATCTGTTTTGTACCCTTTTTGTGTAACTTAAAGATGTTGGCTGACTTCCAAGTAAATGGAAGGTGACCTCGGGCAAATGATAGGTTGAACAGAGCAGAAAGAGGATATGCCAGAATGACAAGGCAGGGAATTGATGCTGCCCCAGGCCTGTCATATAATAAGAATTACAATTAGAGTTGGAGTTGCCAGAGACCTCCCCACCTTCGCAGGTGAGAAAGACATAGTTCCCAGCAGCAATTGGGTGTGAGTGGGTCAAGTAGGAACAGGGAGTGAGGCATTGGGAACGCAAAACTTGAAAGCAAACATAGAGTTGAGACATTGGGCCTTCTCATGAGCAGAGTGAGCTGTGGTGCCATTTATGGTGAAGGAATGCATCGAGGGAAGTATATGCTAACGACAGACTTGGCACCGTGTCATTAGCACTTTTAGGAAAGATACAGGTTTTCATTTATTTCTTAAAATACAGTTTTGATTCTCTACCTTTGAAGTTCTTCTCTTTGATTGATTGAGCTGCCTCATTGAAAGTAGGAAATATTTCTTAAACTCGTGCAAACATAATACAGATGCTTTCAGGCATCTGTTGTGGAAATATGCTTTTCAGCAGTGCTGCATATCTTGTAAAGTGTTTCCTTGCAACAGCAAGTTAGCAAGCATTTGGAAAACAGAAAACTACACATCACAGACAGCTTAAATAAGCAGTTCTCAGAAACTTACAGGGATATTGTTCAATTCATGCAGCTTACATTTTTATCAAAAGAAATGAATTGACAGAGCACTCAATCAAGCAAATGTGTCATACTCTCTGCGGATCGTCAGTGCTGCCAAAACAGTTCTGAGGCTAAGGCTGTGCTCGCTGGTTTGCCATTGCCTTTCGATCAATCAGTCTAGGTAGGGATTTGTAATTTGTTTAGGATGCTGGCGATTACTCCTTAACTCTTTGCGAAAGATGTGTGAGATGTTGAACATTCACCAACGACTCATACTGGCAGATGGATACTCCAACTTCATGTCCATTTGATGGATGGTGCATGCATGATGCTTTTCTTTTCTTTTTTCTTTTTTTTTGTATACCTTGTCGAGGCTCATGTGAGAGCTAACACACAACGCACATCAAGGGGGCATGAGACAAGAGGGGCGGGAGTGGGAGGGACAAAACAGTGGGGAACAGACACATTAGGAGATCTGTGGAAGGGAGAGGGATGGGACAGGGAACATGGGGAATAGAAGATGGACATTACAGGGACTTTCAGGAAGGAAAGCAGGGAATTTGAAGGAAGTGGGCTAGGGTGGATTATCGGGGGTAGAAAAGATCGAGGATTTGGATGGGGGATGGGGGATAAGAGGTGGTGGTGAACAGCTGTTTTGAAAGCCTGGAGGGAAGAATGGGAAAGAATAGAGTGAGGGAGTTTATTCCAAAGGTGGGAAAAAAGAGGAATGAAAGAGTGAAGGTGAGCAGTGATTCGTGATTTTGGTAGTTTTACCAGAAGGGGGTTGTTGGCTGACCTTGAGCGCTCTGAGGAAATGTGGTGGGGACAAATTGCAGAGAGAGGGGGGGGCAAGGCTGGAGAGGAGACGGTAAAAGACAGAAAGACCATCGACCAACCTGCGGTGATTGAGTGAGAGGCCCAAAGACTCAGCCTCATTGCGGGAGATGCCGATGATCCGAAATGCCCTGGTTTCTACAGCGTGAAGCCGAGAAAGGTGGGAGGCAGGAGCACCAGCCCAGAGGGGAGAGCAGTACTCCATCAAGCTATGGACAAAAGCTTTGTAAGTGGTCAGGAGCTCAGGAGGACCGAGGAAGGACTTTGCACGACGGAGGATTCCCAGTCGGCGACTGACTTTGGAGGCGAGGTTTAAAATGTGGCTTTCCCAGGAAAGGTCATGGCAGATAGTGAGACCAAGAAGCTTGAAAGAAAGGACTTCTTCCAGAGGATTGTTGAGAAAGTGGATGGGGGGGTTTTCTAAACGGTCCTTTCGAAGAGACAGTGAGAGTGTAAGATTTGTCCAGATTGAAAGACATGTTTCACGTGTTGGACCAGTTTGTGATTTTATCCAGATCTGCAGTGAGCGAAGAAGCTGCTGCTTGCCGGTCTTTGGGATGACCGATGGTACGGCAGAGGGTGGAGTCATCAGCAAAGAGGTATCGAGGATTTTCTAGAGAGTTGGAGCAATTGGTCCTGCATGAGAGCATTGGTCCTGCATGCGAACCTCCATGGTAAAAGTTTATAGTTTATAGGATGAGATTCAAACTCGGACATCTCAAAGTGCACGTACCTTTTATAAGCTGTCCGGTCAGCCCTCAATAAAGTGATTCGTGCAATCATTCCTAAGTTAAATTATTTTTATATTTATCTGACATGCTTGAAACGATTCACTACCAATTAACTACCTTTTCAATATCGGTAGAAGGAAGAGATTCTGTCCTGTAAAGTTTCTTTCATTTGAGGGCAAAGTTCAGACCCTTGTTTTTATCCAGTCACGATTATAAATAGCTTGTTCACAGCTCCAATTGACACCAATTTAAACTCTCTTCGCTTCCGAAGAAGAAATTGTAACAGCTACTACATTTCAAGAAACACTGGAGAAAGATAGATATGGTTAAGGCCATTCATTTAAATTTTTCAATCCCACTTATAATTACAGAAAGCCACAGACTTATACAAAGGCTCATTTTACCAACCCAGACCAATTTTATCCAACAAGGAAAGTTCTCCCCAGTGAGTCCAAACTTGGTGTCAATTTTCTTTTAGCGAAAGTAAGACCAACTGAATTTAAACTCCTTAACTCTACCTTCGAAATATTTTAAACAGATTTAGCATCATGTTCAACCGATCCCTCTGGGAAATAAAAATTTGCGCTTCCATTGAACTCTTACATTTTGATGGCACTTAAATTGCTTTATTTCAAAAAATTCACCATTAAAGATTGATTTCCCACCAGGTCCAAAGTCCATTAATTACTCGTGTGCGAAGCAAAACACAGGATTAAGCAATTGGTTCACTTTGTCTGTCTGTCGGTCTGTGTACAGATGTTGGTCTATGATTGACGAACTACTTAATTTCACGACGACAAACCTGTACACAAACCTGTAGTTTAGCAGGACTTTGGTTCTGAATTTGGCAAATTGTACGGAACCTCATCCCAAGTACGCATGTGCAGAGAGGAGTGAAGTAATTGCTTGTCTGTCTGCTTGTCTGGCAGACAGACAAAATTGAAAGTCATTCCGAATGGTAAACTTTGTTTTTTTAGGGATTTCATAAAGAACATAACCAGTCATGAATAACTAATATAATGCGTTAAATAAGGTGATGTAAAAAAAAAAACCCAGTGATTCTCAAATGCATCAATGGCGGTAAACTTCCGGAAAAAAAAAAAAGAAAAAAAAGTTGTTTTTTCTCTCCAGCCTTTGAAACCTTAATTTTATTTCACTTGAATTATATACTTGACACTGTCGAACACAAATCACCTTGTTGGTTCCAACACCCTCCAATTTAGCAGTACTTGTAGAAAATATTATGCCGTTTTACACCATCTCGACCAATAAAATTTGCCACTAGGCATTGGGGGATATCGAGATTCAGATGAAATTGCAGCTCATAGGAAATATAGATTGTGCTCGGAAATGCAAAGGAAGAGTTTAAAGTACCCTTCCCATGTCCTATTCTCAAGACTGCATGGGGATAAGGTGTTCAATGAACTCTCGAGTTTCAAATTAATTTTGGGTAGTGAAGGCAATTTACGTTTGAAATGCTGAAACGATGTCTGACATGATGGCATGGTAGTAGCTCATTTGCCTTTGCCTGTCTAGTCTGCGTTCGATTCTCCACTCGACTCTGTCATCCCGCTTCTTCGCAAGCAGTTTCCATCAAATAGTGTGTCGTCTCTCGGATAGATGTTAAGCCGGGTGTCACTTCTGCAAACATTAGTCGGTGAGCATTAAAGATCTCCCAGTGTCTTTTGCAAAGAGGAGGCGATTGGCAGCGGCACCCTGAACAAATTCCAAGTTCCAGCCGCTCTAATGTTTACGAGCACTGCATGAGTGGCACAGCCTTCCCTCAGTAATGATGCCATCAATGGTCCGAATGTAGAATGAAATCTCAGTCCAGTATACATTCGCCAACTATGACTACTTGGATCTGGAATTTAGTGAACCACGTCACCGTGCACTTTTATTCACTGGAGATGAGCAGTTCTCATGTAGATTATTATTTTTCTTTAATGTTCTCTTGTGTTACCAAAAAGTGTTTAAACCAAGAACTCCACTTTCTCTTTATGATGACCCACGGACTACATATCTGTTACTTATACTTATTGAAATTGATTTTGCTTTCCAAAACCCTTGTGAGTTCAAAGAGTTTTGATAGATTCACATCAGCAAGTCTGTATGGCTCAGACCCTAATTCTTCTTCATCTGCTTCATCTTCTTCTTTTTCTTCTTCTTCTTCTTCTTCTTCTTCTTCTTCTTCTTCTTCTTCTTCTTCTTCTTCTTCATCGTCATGATGTCCCATGTTCTATACAGAGCGTCTGTTCTACCGAAGCATTTTCTTTGGCTATGGTTACAATCTTGGATGGGTTGCATCTCTGACGCAGTAAATAGGGGCAGTAATTTGTAATTTATTTAGGGTTCCAGCGATAGCTACCTACTCTTCACAAAGGATTTAGCAAAGAATTTGAACCCTAACCTTAACACACTGATCTTTAATGTCCACAGAATAATGCCGGCAGATGGGACGCTCAGTGTACGGCCACTCGAGCGACGGCACACACTGATGAATCACCCTACCTGTGAAATACCAGGATGACAGTTTTAGCTAGGCCAAGATTCGATCCCAGGCGAGACGGCTCAGAAGCTAGTGTGCGTCTCTCTCGGCCATCCTGCCAGCCCAGACTCTCATTGGTCCTGAAAATACAAAAGCAGAGATGGTACTGTTCATTTGAAACTGCATCTTCATTTGAGGAAGGTTTTAATGATGGCTTTAAAGTGGTTTCATTACTTGGGAGGACAATCTGCGAATGCACATTTAACGAAGTATCATGGGAGATTCCGAGACGGTGCTTTCACATTTCATTTTTGCCTTCCAGTGAAATCTGGCTTGGAAATATAGAATGCATAATGTTTATATCACTGTAAAATAAATGCTCTTAACTTATCTCGATGTTTATCTCTAATTCTGAAATCGATTGATTTTTGCCTCATCAGTTCACAAAACATTTTGTTGAGCATAGGACAGAACAGAAGCATGGTTCAGAATCTGAATCCAGTTTATGGTTGTATGTCTCTATCTGTCATACATCTGCCACCAATATGCCATATAGTTGGGCCTATATACAGCAGCAGTGGTGGTTTGTTTTAAGTATAAATAGTGCACTGGCTTAACTACACTCATTAGCTTGCAGGTACTGCTGAGTGATGTCACAATGATGCTGTTCAGTGGAATGCAAACAGTATCTGTAGTAATTCTCTGCAGACTACTGTAGTAGGACCTGAAGAGAGACACACGATCATGAAATTCAAGAAGACACAACCAAGAAGATATGGACAAGGCACTGGAACGGGCGAGAAACACAATTAACTAGAGGGGGAGCACTCGGTAGAGTGCAAAACCTCCGCCGCCAATATTGCTAGGTCACTCAAATGAACCTGATATCCTATTCATTCAATTTGACGTCAACAGTGCTCACAGAGTTATAGTTTGCAACTTTCCCTTTTACTTTTAACTTTTAGATACTCACTTCATTCGTCATAACTAGATTCCTTGAGACAGAAATTGATTTTACGTGGGTATATCCACCTGAAGTTCCAAAATCAGCCGCAATTATAATTTTGGCATGTTTTTTTTTGTTGGAAATCACTTATAACATGTAGAAATGCAAAAAAAAAAAAAAAATCGAAATTTTGTTGAAAAAAAGTTGCAGAAATTTTTTTTTTCTCTAACAATTTTTTTTTGGGGGGGGTTGGAAATCACTTAAAACATGTAGAAATGCAAAAAAAAAAAATTCAAATATTTTTTCAAAATGGCCGCCATAGCGGCCATATTGGATTTTGGACCAAGTCCAAAATCTAGTGGCATGATCCTTCGACCATACCTAATCCCCCCACCAAGTTTCGTCGAAATCCGTCGAGGAGTTTTTCCGCAATACTGTTCACAAACAAACAAACAAACAAACAGAAAGGGGTGAAAACAGTAACCTCCGATCTTTGATGGTGGAGGTTAACTGGAGGGGAACTCGGTGGAGCACATACCTCTGCCACATAATGCCTGATCCACGAGAACGTATCAGGCCCAATACATTTTTGAAATATCATGCTAAACAGTACTATATAGATTTTAGCCCTTTCTCTCTCTCAATGGTGAAGAATCACTTAGAAAATTAAATAACTCTCGTATCCATATTCGGATTCAGATCTTCACCAAAATCGAACCAATTCGTCCTTGCGACACACCCAACCTGTCCACCAAGTTTCATGTGAATCCATCCACAACATTTTGAGATATCTTATTGTATATCGGTTTAGCACCAACTCTCAATGATGAAGAATCATTTTTAGCTCGCCTGTTCGAAGAACAGAGAGCGATAGCGATACCCCCGGCTTGAGCGTGAGCGTGAGCGTGAAAATGTTAAAGTTTTTGGTGCAAGTTATTTAGAAACTTGCCATTCATTTAATATGTGTACTAGGATGCTGATATTTGGCATGGAAGTTCCTTTGGGGTATATTATTGATGTCGTGAAGTTGAAATTAAAAAATAATTTCAAATGTTTTAAATTTTTGACCTGTTTTGAACTTAACTTTTTTGTAGCACATCAACGTTAAAGTTTTTGGTGCAAGTTATTTAGAAGCTTGCCATTCATTTAATATGTGTACTAGGATGCTGATATTTGGCATGGAGGTTCCTTTGGGCCTTGGGGTATATCATTGATGTAGTGAAGTTGAAATGAAAAAAAATAATTTAAAATTTTAAATTTTTCAGACCTGTTTTGAACTTAACTTTTTTGTAGCACATCAACGTTACATTTTTTTTCCTTTCTAATGCTTTTATCTACCACACTATTTTTTACTGATTACAATATACAAATACATATATTGCTTTAAAATTATTTAGATCAGACTTCACTGCAATGCTTTATAAAAAATATTATTAGACTAGTCTTTTAAAAATGATAAATGTATTGCTACGGCTGTGGAAATTCACAGAACACCATATACTAGGTCCTTAGATCAGTAATGTCGATAAGTCTGTGTTCAGATAGATTTCCCCACCAATGTTTAGCGGGGCTGTAATCTTTGAGGTCGCCGTTTTTCTTTTGCTATCGTTATTTTGGACCAACCGCATTTCAACCACCACAACCACCTTCTCCACAACGCCGACCACAACCACTTTCTCCACAATCGCCAACATCCCCACAGACAATGAACAACCACCTTCTCCACAGCCACCTTCACAACACCCACCTTCTCCACAACCACCTTCACAACACCCACCTTCTCCACAACCGCCTTCACACAACCACCTTCTCCACAATGCCAACCACAACCACCCTTCGCCACAACGCCAACCACAGCCACCATCTCCTAAACCACATCTCCCCCGATAACCAACAACCAACACCATCGCTTCACCTTCAACTCCGCAAACGCCACCATCTTTGTGCCAGCCACGGCGAGCACCCAGTGAACAGTATCGCTGCTAACAGACGCAGGGGTTTCCTCGTTGTGCAGGGCTGGTGATCTCCACAACGTCCGCTCTCCTTTGTGGGCGCCAGCGACGGTGATTTCTACCACGTCCGCTCGCTTCGAGTTTCGCCTCGAATTCGGATCAGGAGATCAAGGGGGGCAGAGCCAGCGGGGGGTCAGAGGTGAGAGAGCAGAGATCAAACCTCGCCTCACGGATCCTATATAACAGCACGCAGAGCGCCAAGCTCGGAGAGTTGAGTCGGTCTGGGTTTGGAGTGGTGTGAAGAGCAAGGTTCGAGTCCAGTGGAGGGCAGTGGAGGTCTGGGTTCGCCGAGGAGACGGGAGCTGAGAGCGCGGCCAAGCCTGCCGTGCCGCGCAGAACTGCGCGTTCGTGTGCGGGACGTGGGGAGAGCCAGAGAGAGGTCGCCAGCCAGCACCGACAGGTCCGAGGTGATCGGGCTTCGGGACAGTCCGAGCGGCGCTGAGGGACGGACGGGCTCTTAAAGAAAGCATCAACTCTCAGAGAGCAAAAGACCCATTGGTTCCTCTGAGGCGTTGCCGACTGGGCCCGAATCACCAGGCCGTCAGACGAGGCCTGGGCCGAACTGCGATCACGCCAGCTGTCGTGAGGACGGGACGTCGCGGGTCGCCACAGCGAGGCACCACGAAGGTGAAGGTAACCAGCCCAGCCTCGCGGAGCTTCTGCGGTCATCACAGTTCCGTGCAAATAAAGACCCAAGAGGTCCAGTCAACCCCTTGTCTTTCCTGGGGTTTTTTCTTGTTTCTTTTGAATGAGCGTTGTGGTGCCATGTCCGTAGGTAGAACTGTATAAGTGTACGTAATTAATAGAACGGTGGTAGTTGTTTTTCTTGCTCGCGTCTTGTCCCTACCCCCATTCATTGTGTGCTTGTACATTGCATTGCTTTTGTTTTCCTCGCCTGATTGCATACATGACTGCATGACTGCATATGTGTTGTGTGTGCAAATAAATGTGCTTGTGTGAATGTTGACCCGTTCGTCGTGTCCTTTTCCTTCATTGAACTGCCATCATTGAGTTCGGAATATAGCTGGCTTTTTAATAGCCGATAATAAAATCGGATCCAACGGGGCTTTCGCAATAATACCCCGCTCGGTTATCCCAAAACAAAGCGAGCTGCTTAAGCGGCTCGTTTCCAAGCAGCCCCGTTGAGGTACAGTCTCTCGGTAGTCTGCCCGCGCGATTAATTAGGTATATCGACAATTCGGCGATTGACCCTGTAGCGCGGGTAGAGTGTTGATTAGGCTGTGGTGTGCTTAAAACACACCCGTAGCGGGATTTCGGCGTTTGATCCGGAAAGCTGCAACTAGATTGTCCGTTCGGTGGGCGAGAGCGGCCGCCATTGGCTAGAAGCGGTCGTCCGCACGCCGGCGGGCGAAAATCTACAACAGTATAAACAGGCGAGCATTGGGTGGCTTTGACACCAACTCTGGTAAAAATTCTAGTAGTCGGATCCAGATCCAGATCTTCACCAAAATCTAATCAGTCCATCCTTGTCACACACCCAACCTGCCCGCCAAATTTCATCTGGATCCGCCCACAAATTTTTGAGATATCCTCCACACAAACAAAAAACAAACAGACAGACAGGGAGGGGGTGAAAACATTACCTCCTCCACCTTCGGTGGCAGAGGTAACAATGCAGGGGTGAAACGAAAACAGATAGACAGGAAGGATCTGGTGCGGGAATTTTAGCTTTCAAGAGCTTTCACGAAGCAACTAAAAGCCACCATGCTCGGACCCGGATCCACATGTAATTCTGCATGGATTTATGCTGTGTACTCTGCTGATTTGTCCATTGTGTGGAAACGTCCTTCCAATACATGTAAGAGCATACAGTCGTATTGCAATGTCCCAGTCTCACATGTAAAGTCTTGTTCAGAAGAACAAATCCTTTGGATGAGTTTTACAACAACACAAGTCATCTGTGTTTTTTTTTACTACAACACGAGTCGTATACAACAGGATGGAACCTCAAAAACAAGTCATCTTCCTTTTGACAAACTCTACCATGTGGTGAAGTTTCATGAAGATCGGTTGAAAATCATGACCTGTAGGCAACAGACAGAATAACAAAATTGACTGACGATTATACTTGAAAAATCTTCGATTTTGCAAGTAACAAACAGACAAACAGACAGAATGGGGGGGGAAACATAAACTCTTTCACCTTCGGTGGCGGAGGCAAACATAGGACCGTGCGTCCTGAAGATCACCTGGGTCAGGAGCAACAGTCACTCAGAGACCCCCTTAGACCCTTATTTTTTATTTTTATGCTGTGAACAAACATTGGTACATCACAGGGGGTCATAACCCCCCCCACCGTAGAACCCCCTAATGAGGGAAGATTTTGATGTGGTCAATACACCTTCGTTAGGCATCAGATACGAAGCTTGTGGCCAAGTTTCATCAAAATCATATGTTTGGTTCAAGCGATAATGACTGAAATGTTTATGGAATTACTGACTGATTCACTGACGGACACTGCTCGATCGCATAAGCTTACCAGCCTAAAGTTCAGGTGAGGTGAAAACTACCCTTTTTTTCATACCCTTCCAAAAACTTAAAATATTCATGGAATCTTTTATCTTTTTAGTTTAATCCTGATATCTATTCAGTTTCATCGAAAAATGGCACGAATGGTAAATCAGGAAAAGTGAGGCACTACTATATTTACATACAAAAAATGAAATCCTGACGACATTGATTTTCAAGATCTCTCTATTTTTATCTCATAGTCGTGATGATGAATGAAAATTAATTTAATGAAATATTTGAACATCTTTCAGAGTTCATCTGTTGAAAGAGTATATCCCTCTTCAAAAATGTAATTTTTTGTTCTCGTCTTTTAGTATCTGGCTTCTTGTTTTGAATATTTGTTGACACTGGAAAATGTGGAATTTGACTTCTGTTGTCCCTTGCTCTTGGATTTTGCACCAGATTTTGTATTATGAAATTGCACAAATTCTGAGAGAGAGAGAGAGAGAGAGAGAGAGAGAGAGAGAGAGAGAGAGAGAGAGAGAGAGAGAGAGAGAGAGAGAGAGAGAGAGAGAGAGAGAGAGAGAGAGACAGAGACAGAGACAGAGACAGAGACAGAGACAGAGACAGAGACAGAGACAGAGACAGAGACAGAGACAGAGACAGAGACAGTCCAAATTCTGCACAAACGAATGTTCTTCTCCCTATCTTTTGTGTGAGTGACGATGTACTCGAAAGTAGACAAGTGAGAAAACAAAATTAACCAATTTCATTATATTATATCAGAAATGAAATATTGTATAATGTACATAGTTGGACAGACGGTGTCTTTTTCTGTACCTGCATTTGGAACATGCAGTCATACCATTCTTCAGGTTCTGGTGAAGTCTGCTAAAAGCTAGGGCTGTCTGTAGCTGGTGAAAAGGTGTGTAATGTCCAGGATTGCTTGGATCTGGTGTAATTGGAGGTAAGAACCACCTTTCTCCATGTAGCGGGATTTATTTCCTTATGTACGTTGTGTTAGAAATTGTAAATGGCCCCTGAAGGTCATAACATGAAAATGTTTTTGTGTAACAATTTTAGTGTTGTACTACTACTACAACTATTATAATTACTACTACGACTACTACTAATTTGATTCACCCAATTAATCTTACCGTGTGGGGTAGGCCTCACGAGTTTTTGCTCTCCACACTCCTTTCTCCTCGGCTAATTCTCTCTCTCTATCCCCACCTCTCATATCCCTCTCGACCACCTCCTTCAACCTCAGCATTAGTCTGTCCTTTCTCCTGCTACCAATGCCATCAACGACCTATCAGACTACATCCCCCTCCTCTCTTCCTGAGAACACGCCAATGCAGATGTGCTGTATTACCAAATGCAGATTGGTAATGCAGACCAATTACCAAAACAGACATGCCAAGTTTCAAATTTGGTTTATAAGAATTAATATTAAAAACAGAAATGCAGGCATGAGATATTCTTTGGTTTCCATTGACTTCCGTATTTTCTGAACGAGTCCTTTGAATGAGAATTCATGTGAATGACTGTTTTTTTTTAATATGATATGAGCTGTGTTATGGCCTATGAATTATAGCTTTTGATTTGCAATACTTCATTGAGGCTACATACAATACGAGTGTTATAAAAGCTTACCGATTTCTGCATGGCAATTGTAACGTACAATTGTAATTTACACATTTGGCTCCGCTTCACCGTGGGTGACGATGCGATTGCCACGGCGGCGCCACACCTTCAATTACGTTAGTACGCAACTTGCCAATCGATACTGCGCTTCCCCTTTCTGACACACTTTTTATAACCCGTGCTGCAAGCGGCAAAATGTTCCCTCATTCTGGCACAGAATGGTCAGGTATCCATATAATGCACACATATAACAACATGATATACAAACATACTTGATTTACATCACCAACCATTAAAAAAAAATAGCCAAGTTCAAGTGCGTAAGCCATGGAAAAGCGTGCATTGACGATCACTTCAAGACTGAAAAAAATAAACACCAAAAAGGAAATGACCAATTCAACCAATTACAAATATCCATGTAACTGATGTTTGATTCATTTTGTTTGTGCTCAGCAATGAAAATTGAACTCGAGTCGCAGGCATACATACACAAGCGAATGCAAATGTCTCCCCAAATTTCCACTCCAGAAAAAGAATGAAAAAACTAACAAGGTGCAAATTCTGTGTTCTGAGCAGCCTTAAATTCTCGTTCACATGTTGACACATTTTGACCTTTGACCCATGTAAAATTGAAGCTCCCTCCTTGAAAACTTTACAATTCAGACTTTCAACAAGTATTACAAAATGTTGGTCAATGCAAACAGTGTTACTGAGTGACCACATGGATGGAGCAGATGGCCCCACAATCAAGGTTATTGAACATTGCAAAATATTTCCCTGCAAACCTGAATGTTGAGTATTGTGACACGATAAGGCAGGTGGCTACATAATTAGGGTTTACTCTTGAGCGAAATTAAATCAAAGGTCAGATCTGGCCATAAATATGTCATCATGGAGTTTATATTTGCATGCTTTCAACTTCTGAGATGACTGCAAAACGTTATCCTCTTTTACACCCTTATCCTCCTCCCTCCTCCAAACCGAAGGACTCTCAAACCTGTGAAAACCAACGTACGTTTCAATCTCATGGATGAATTAAAATAGTAATTGCAAATAATTAATTATCACTTGCAGACCAATAGTGCAAAAGCTTCCATCAAAGTTGAAACACTTCTTTTTGTTATTACATGCTTGTCTTGCTCTCGCTCTCTCGCTTTCTCTCCATCTCTCCATTATATATTTTCAAAAATTTTATTCAGTCTTTCTGAGATGGTAAGTGGTAGTAATATAGGATTTTTCAAAGGCATTCTGATTATTGACTAGTTTCTTCAGGGGCCTACTATGAAGAGTGAAGTTAATATAAGTGATCGTAAGATGGTCTCCCGAGGAAGCCAGTGGCAGCTGAAAGAGTAGATATATTTAAATAGGAATTGGATGTGTATCTTTAACCAGCATTGGTGGCATCATGGTTCGTGCGTCCACTCTTACGTATGGGAGGTCAGCGGTTTGAACCCTGCCCGAGTCATACCAAAGACTATCAAAATGGTACGTGCTGCTTCCTTGCTGCATGCTCATTATTTAAAAGGATAGTGTGTGGACAATCAACCATAGGATGGCAATACGAGTGCAGGCTTTGAGGGGCCGAATGGCCTCCTCCTGCATAGAAGTTTCTTGCAAGGGAACATATTACTAATGCTGCATTAACTTTCTTTTCTACATTGCTGTTTCTCAGTTCCAGGTTGTAGTCATTCCCCACAGTATTTGTTGTCAATGTGAGCTCTGGATTCATGATATAGATTTTGATTTGTAAACTGACAATTCTTTTAATACTAGCAAATAACCCATCCTTACAGATTGGTTGATTTCCTCAAGAATTCCAGATGGGTTAATGCTCCCAGAATTATAGAGGGGTTAATTTCACAAAATTGCGGAAGTTATTTCCCTGAGGAATTCTGGATGGGATAATTCCCCCAGAATTGTGGATTCCCCCTGGATACAGGACTTTCAACCATTATGAATTCTAACGAGGCCTTTTGCACATGCACCGTCGGTGACTCGCTTCTGCTAGCTTGCGGGCACTTTTAACCTGCTATTGCCAGCATGAAATCTAAATTGAAAGTCTTTTAAACATATTTTTCAGCATTTAAATGAAAGACTGGCAATTTCAGAATGGTAACCATTATTGATGTTCCTGGATGCAAATTCCATCCATCCATTGGGACCATACTCTGCAGAGCGTTGGTGCTGCTTAAGCAGTCTCCTTGGCTATTGGGCACAATCCTGGACGGGTCGCCACTCCGACACAGGATACCATCAAGCTGGCACTCATTTTACCGACCTCAGAAGGATGACGGGCAGAGTCAACCCCACCTGGTATTCATTCAACAGAGGAGAGTGGAGCTTGAACTCAGGATCCTCGGATCGCAAGCCCACCACCCTAACCAAATTGGATGCAAATTGGATTCATGAAAATATTGAGACTATGAGAAATATCTGTGGCTGAGATGTGTCTCGTTCCTATTATTCCTGTTGATACAAGCCGCACGCACGCACGCACGTGCACACACACACACACACACACACACACACACACACACACACACACACACACACACACACACACACACACACACACACACACACACGCACAGACACACACACGCACAGACACACACGCACAGACAGACACACACACAGACAGACAGACACACACACACAGACAGACACACACACAGACACAGACACACACACAGAGACACAGACACACATCCTGTATAATATCTCTCATGACCAATGAAACTATTATATGATTATTTTTAACCTCCGCCATCTTCGAAGATGGATGGAGGTTACTGTTTTCACCCATTTCTGTTTGTTTGTTTGTTTGTGAACAGTATTACGGAATAACTCCTCGACGGATTTCGACGAAACTTGGTGGGGGGGGGGTTAGGTATGGTCCAAGGATCATGCCATTAAATTTTGGACTTGGT
>BROF01002013.1:200573-215537 GCA_024346535.1 Eptatretus burgeri | reverse complement strand
AGAGAGAGACAGAGACAGAGACAGAGACAGAGACAGAGACAGAGACAGAGACAGAGACAGAGACAGAGACAGAGACAGAGACAGAGACAGAGACAGAGACAGAGACAGAGACAGAGACAGAGAGAACGAGAACGAGAACGAACGAGAAATAAGATAGATCATACTCTGTGCAGAGTGTTGGTGCTGCTTAAGCAGTCTGCTTGGCTGTTGCGCTACTCCGACACAGTATACCAGCATGCTGGCACTCATTTTGCCGACCTCGGAAGGATGACAGGCCGAGTTAACCCCTCCTGGTATTAATTCAACAGCTGAGCGGGATTTGAACTCAGGACCCAAGGATCCAAAGCCCGCCACCCTAACCATTAAGCAAACACCAGGCATGTTTAACCAGCAGAGCCTTCTTAAAATTAAATTTCCTGGCTATTCCCACAACTGTTTTGTGTACCACAGGTCAGTGAATGTGCGGCAGACATTTCCTGTTGGTCAGGATGTATTTAGCAATAGCTGATGTGGCATTTACTTCCTGGTACCCATGACAGTGATGGGGTCTGATCATGATATTGCAAATCCAAACACCATTTTGCTTCAAGTCCCATTTTATATGCAGGTTGTGTGTGTGTGTGTGTGTGTGTGTGTGTGTGTGTGTGTGTGTGTGTGTGTGTGTGCGTGCGTGCGTGCGTGCGTGCGTGCGTGCGTGCGTGCGTGCGTGCGTGCGTGCGTGCGTGCACGCGCGTGTGTGTGTGTGTGTGAAATGTTATATGCAAATGTTCATTAACTCACGTGGAACATAGTTCAGGTGAGGTTATGGGATGATTCGTCGTCCATCCGTCCTTAAACACCTGCAACTTCTTCGCTGAAACTGCTGATGGGATTGTGACCAAACTTGGCTGAAATGATCTTTGGTGTGGTAGAACTCAAGTTTGTTCATGACACCCCCCCACCCCCTCCACCTATAAGTAGGTTGTCAAGGTCTCAAAAGTATTTAAATTTGATTTAGTTTGGCCGTCATTTTGGATTACAGGAAAACATTGAACAATCTTCTCTAAAACCGCTTCACCAATCGAATCAAAACTTGTGATCACCTACACAAGGGAAACCGAGCTTGTTAACAATGATGTCATCAGTCATGTGGTATGGCAGCCATATTTGATCATAGGAAAACCTTTTTTCTTCTTTTTTTTTTAAACCTTCATTGAAACCACTTAACTGATCTATGCGAAACTTTAAATTTGTGATTCACTTCACACTGGAAACATTATTTGTTAACAAAGACACTATCAGTCATGTGGTGTGACAGCCATATTGGATTATAAGAAAACCTTTAAAAAGCTTCTTTTATGCATTTGAAGTCTAGGCTCGTGGAAGAGCTAGTACAATGAACGGATCAGGACGTAACAGGACAAATGGAATAGTAGTCAAGAGAGGTGGTGGGAGGAGGGGAACCAACAGCAGAGTTTGAAGGGGGAGACTTGGACAAACAATGGGTGTTGATAGGAATGGGTGGGTATTTGCCCATCAGGTGAAGTCCATGTGTATAGTCGACACTTGGGTTGTTTGGACCATGTGTTTGCAATCGATGAGGTCATTCCCAATACAGAACTACAGCATTAGCTCCCCCTTCCTCATTTCGGATACTAAGTCCGTGCTTTCCTGCAATCCATGGTGCACCTTCTTCTCCAATTTTTGCATTACTGTCTCCCATAATGATTAAAACCTCTCCTTTAGCCACCTCTTCTTCCAGTCCCTGCAACTTTCTATAAAACTCTTCCACATTTTTCCCATCTGCTGCACAAGTTGGAGCATATACCTGAATGATGGTTGTATTCACTGGATGTCCTTTCATCCTCACTGATATGAACCTATCATTGACTGGGTTGTATCATCCTACTGACTCTGCCATCATCTTATTGCAAATCACTGCCATTTCATTTATTTTACAGGCTTTGTAACCAGAAAAGAACGCTCTGTAATCGTCAAATAGAAAATGCCCCCAAAGCAGTCCATCTGAGTTCACTTATCCCCAAAATTTCAGTTCTTGTCCTCTCCATCTCTCTTCACATCTATCTTTCTCTGATTCATTGACCTTACTTTCCGTGGTTCAATTTTGTGAACGTTTGAAAAGCTCAGAGTTAGACTTTCAGTTCTGGTGACCTCACCCACTGGATTTCCTTGTGGGTTTGATCCAGTCCTGTTGTAATGGCCAGTCCAACTCATCAAAACACTTTGCTCATCAAATCATCAAACTCAAGTCTTTATGAACCCTCTTGGCGGGAATACCTGTTGAACTATCTTCTGGTCATTTTCCACTCACAATGAAGAGTTTTGGGAAAGTTTGATAAAAAGTACGTAACAACGGTTGAGCAATACCACTTGATATGACGGACAACATGCAAGTGAGGCCGATTGGAACGGCTGTGGGGCGAGGCCACGGATCCTGGATGAGGGGATAAGTGATAAATTATGCGACATGCTTCGGGCTTTCTGATTAATATATCAATGAGTACATTCCATAATTAATGAATTAATAATTAATGAATCTGGCATACAAAATGTTTTTTCATACCTGACATGTTACTTTGTGCAGTGTCACGAAACTTCTGTGGAATTAATAATTAATGAATTTGCTCGCTCTAACGATTTTTCAAACCTCAATATCTCTATAAATACTTGACCCATTTTCATTCTGAAAGTTGCATTATAATCAGTGAAGAATAATCTACAGGATTATCATAATCTCCAAGAGCTCAGCCTATTTTTTCGTTTTTTTTCTACAACCGGAAGTGAAATGTCCCCAGAGAGTGGACGGACCGGAAAACCACGTATTGCACTTACTGGTGATTCTGATGTGTTAATCCGGGTACTAAATGAACAATACATATTTATTAATTATGTCATTAGTAGTATTATCCTAGTGTATCTCTGTGAACTATTTCAATCTAAACGGTTAGTTTTGACTTTCGCGGTTACCTGAACTGAACATTGAGAACTTGTGGTATTATAGAGATGACCGTCACCCCCACACGGGGGTAATTTTTATATCAACAACCACTACAACAACGCCACCGTTCCTGCCTCGACCCGATCGCCATTACGCACGTGGCCGAAGGCAAGCAAGTGGGCGGAGCCTCCGTCACTTTGGCTCGAAGCTCCAGCCAGTGAGAGGGAGGGCGAGCACTACACGTGCGCCCCAGCCAATGGGGAGGCCGCCATGAGTCGCGTGAGAACCCCTCATCCAATCTGGAGGCGAGTGGTGAGAAGAAGAAGCCCCTCCCTCCAGAGAAGAGATAGACGGGACGGCGCGGTGTCGGGAGCTTCTGGTCTCGTGTCGTCGCTTCTGGTCTTCTGGTCTTGCCGTGTCGCTGGCTCTGGTTTTGTCGCATGCCGGAGGAGCGTGCTGCAGCCCGACGCTGTCTTCCGTACCCGGTGCTGCAGCGGCATTGAGTTGCGGGTTCGAGTCCCGCCGACCCAAGACATCGAAGACCGCACAAGGTGGGAAGGTCTGAGAAAGCTCTGGGTCTCAGCTCATCTGTCCTCGAGCTGGGAACCTTCAACAAAGACCTCGAGGTCCATCTCTCTTTTTGGGTATGTGTGTGTGTGTGTGTGTGTGTGTGTGTGTGTGTGTGTGCGTGCGTGCGTGCGTGCGTGCGTGCGTGCGTGCGTGCGTGCGTGCGCGCGCGCCCTTCTTTGAGTTAGAATTGTTAAGTGCTTTTTGCTGTACACGATTTCATTGCTGAGTCGGTTTAACTCTGCCCTTATGTGCTTCCCCCCCCCCCCCCGTTCCCTCCTATTGTAAATAAATACTCCTATTGTTGAATGTTTCAGCTCGTCTTTGTCCTTTCCTTTATTGGTTTTGCACGATGCGTGTTGGGTGATTAAAAAGGCCGTTGCTGCTGTCGATGTACATTTGGTCTGGTGCGGCTCTGGTAACTCCATTCGGTTACGCCGGATCCGAGCCGTTCCCGTGACTCGGATCGGACAGAGTCGGCCGAGGGTGTGGTTTCCCCAGGAGTTGGACGGCGTGAATACTTAGGTAAATTGGAGTTCGACAACTGGACCCTACCTCATGCCACTGAAATATTGGCGACCACGGTCCTGTAAGCGACCCGTGCCTTTCGGAGTTCTCCGAGGAGGTACGATCTAGATTCCGGGTGTTCGGTGGAGCCGACTCTACTTACTGCTCCAACTAGCGGTCGTGCTCGTCGCCGATACCCAGCTCCACAACAATATATCATCATCATCACACCATTTTAAAGCCTTTATCCCTGAACAGGGTCATCTTTTTGCGGGCTCCAATCATGGTACCCTTTCTTGTGGCAGTTTTTTTTTTTACGGCCGGATGCCCTTCTTGACGCCAACCCTTTAGTCGCCTTCGACACGCAGGGATAATTACTAGTATACTGGTGCTCATTTCGCCGACCTCGGAAGGATGACAGGCTGAGTCAACCCCCCTGATGTTAATTCAGTGGCCAGCGGGGCTCGAACTCAGGACCCGGAGTATCCCAAGCCACCACCCTAACCACTAAGCCAACACCAGGCTAAAAACAATATATAGCATGATGTTTCAAAAAGTTGTGTACGTATTCGGATGAAACTTGGTGGACATGTTGGGTGTGTGACAAGGAAGAATTGATTCGATTTTGGTGAGGATCCGAATCTGGATACGAGAATTATTTAATTTTTTAAGTGATTCTTCACCATTGAGAGATGAGGCCAAAAACGATATAGTCCTGTATAGCATGATATTTCAAAAATGTATTGGGCCCAATATGTTCTCATAGACCAGGCATTACATGGTGGTGGTGTGCACTCTACCGAGTGCCCTTCTAGTGTGTTTATTGAATGGAGTTGCATATTTTTGTTATTTACTGAATATTTTGTGATTTTATATGTACTTGTGGTCGATGATTTGTTGCTGATCGAGTATCTCTGCAGCAATACGTGCAGGATAAATGTGTTTACGCCAGTATGAAAAGGGTGTTTGTATCCTCTTAAATCTCACGTGGTAATATAATTTGGTGCTGTCAACTACCTGACCATTTTCGTGCGTGGGAACGGAAGAAAAGATCGTTTTATTTGTTTTAGCTTGATATGGACAAAGCAGGGACGTTTCCATTAAATTCCTCTTCAAATTAGTGTTTGAAGCTTGTTCTATTATAACATGATTCGTCACACAGGCGTTTGTTGGTTCATGGCATTCTGGATGCTTTACTATTTTGTTCATGAAAATTCTTGACAAGGTGATCGAAGCAAATCCTGTGAATTTATTTACGGAAGTGGAGAAATAAATCATTCCCTGTAGGTCTTGAAAATAACAATTGCGATGTTATGGCAGCAGCATCCTGCGTTGTCCTCCTGCCATGCTCATGAGGCCACCATATTAAAGTAATATAGAACTTCCAACACACATTGCAGCAAGTCTCAGGATTCAAATATTTTCTGTTAAAGATTGTGAATCGAAATCTCCTAGGAAGTGAAACTGAAACGCATGAACGTTTTTAATTGTCTCTCTGTATCCCATTCCCACACTTGCGGTTTCTTTGCCCTTTTGTGCAGCACTTACAGCAGCATCTGCTCAAGGCCAGCTGGATATTTGTCGCCTCCTGCTGGCTCACAAAGCCTCGTCGAACCAGGCCAATCGCCGTGGCCTCTCTCCAATTTTCTGCGCAGCCAGCAATGGACACTGGCAGGTATGATTTCACTCTCGGTTGATGCATCTCAGGTGTTTGACTCGGGAATTCTTTCCACTTTAATAGCATGTGCATCACTTATTGAGGAATGATTATCTTGTATTTTTAGTCGGTTCAAGAGTAAGTGTTTAGCACCCTGAGAGCTTTCTCTAATATGTTATAACTGTTAGCACACTCGCCTCTAAGCTGTCAAGCATGGGTTCGAATCACGACCCAGCTATAAACTGTCATCCCGGTGTTTCACAGGCAAGGTGATTCATCGGTGTATGCCGTCCCTTGGATGGACGTTGAACTGGACGTCCCTTCTGCGGCATTGCTTGGTGGCCGTAAACGATCCCACGGTGTCCTTCACGAAGAGTCGGCGAGTTATGGCCGGCACCCTGAAATAAGCTATAAATTCTTGCTATAACCTACAGGGAGCACTGCATCAGTAGCACAGCCATGCTCCCAGCATCGATTCAACCAGAAGCCACAGGCTGCCAATGAAATTAATGAATACAACAGTTACGATGTCTTTTATTCACAAGTTGTCATTTGTGCAACATTTAAATAGTGGCGGGTATTCTCTTTCTTGTATGTTTTATAGATCTGGCAAGTATTGAAAAAGCTTTTTAATTAACGTAATAGCACCGCAAGTCCGTTCACTTATTCTCTTAAATGTTGCGTCCACAGAAAGTATACTTTGAGATCGAACTGTTTCAATGACCGGGTACTGTGATTGATTAAATCACAGATTTTGCTGTTTAAATGATTTTGCAGAAAAAGCTTTTATGCAATTAACTGAAATTACATTCGTGCTAGTACAGCACAATGGTGCCGCACGAGCGCCGAGTTGGATCGGTGTTTTAACTTGTCGTGCTCGAAGGTGCTGCCGTGGAATGGTGCTCGAGTGCACGACCCAGGGAAAATTCCCTTTGCCCGCAGGTAATCGACGTGCTGCTCAGCACCGGTGTGGATGTAAACACTACAGACCGACAGGGCTGCACCCCACTCATGGCAGCCGCTGCCGAAGGTCGTGTGCAAACACTCAATTTCCTCCTCACCAAAGGTGAGCATGATACACTCTCACAGCCTTGACCTCTTTCACACCCACGATTGTTGACTTTGCTGCTTGTTTCTATCTTACCGAGAATGTAGTTCATGGGAGGTATTAGCATTGCGCGGTGTCCGTCCGTCAGTCAGTCAATGCTGTATATAAATACTCAGAACTTCTCCAAAACTCCAGACACAATTTTGATGAAACTTGACCACAACCTTTATCACCCGTGATGTCCCAAGGTTTGTTCATGGCATTAAAAAAAATCCATAGGTATTTACTTTCTTCTCTGTTATATATTTTGTGGGTCATCCATGTCGATCAGTGGTTGCCTGGTTATCTTATCCAGTCACTCCCAGGTGAGCACCCAGGGGTGTACTCCCTGCCCCTATGTTGAATATTTGGGGACGAAGCCATGCTCACTGGTACCCTATTTATTTTTTAAGGACTCTTTTTTTAATTTTTTTTTTAAATATGCCTCCGATTATGAAGTCACTGGTGGCATTGTTTTTGGGTTGTCTGTACGTACGTGCTAATTTTCTCTATTTTCTCTGCAACCGCTTATCCGATTGACAAACGTTTCACCAAAGGTGCGACTACTCATGTAGAATATTTTAATGATAATTATGACTCATGGGTCATGTGGTATAGCAGCCATGTTGGAAAAAAGGAAAAAGTTTGGACCTATATCTCCGAAACCGCTCCGTGGGAAAAATTGAAACTTGGCACATGTGAAGAAATTATGAGAAACAGTACTTTTTGATGTCACAGGTGGCTTCGTTATGACCTCATAATTGCATATGGCGACCACTTCATCCTATCAGTATGAACATTTTTGAGGGTCATCTTCTACTAAATTGTATTGGGGTGGTGATGTCATCAGTCATGTGGTTTGGTGGCCATATTGTTTTTAACATATAAACCTTCAAAAATCTTCTACACAATGGCTGAACAGATCGAGGTGAAACATTACAGGTATGATTGCCTATCCATGAGGAATAAAAAGTTCTCTAACGAAGATGTCAGAGGTCACATAGTTTGGCAGCCATATTTGATTTAGCCTAAAATCTTTAAAAAAATCATATTCTCCAGAATGGCTGGACAGATCGAGGTGAAACTTCACACACATGTTCCCCAAATGTTGGGAATACCAGGGTGTTCATGAATATTGAATTGGTCAGATGGTCTGGCAGCCATATTGGATTGAACAAAAATCTTTTAAACTTTTTTTTCTCTTGAACCACTTCATCAATCGACATGAAATATGACAATTATGATATATTAGTCAATGTGGAATATATGTTTTAAATTTCAACCTGATCGGACGTATGGTCAAGCAGCCAGAATTATTTTAATATTTTGAATCTGGGTTCAAGGATTTAAATCAAACTTAGTACAAATATGTATAATTATATAATTATTTGGTGGAGGCATATCTGGTGACGTCGTAACATTGAAGAGTGCTCTTCCACTTATTGCTTTTCTTTCCTTACTGTTTTTTTTCTTTTAAATTCAATCTCTCTGCAACTGCTTGGCTTATTGACACAAAACTTACAATATAGGAGCAACTACCCATGGATAATTTTTTATTATAACTATGATGTCATCGGTCAAGTGGTATGGCAGCCATGTTGGAAAAAAGGCAAAACTTTGGACATCTTTGAAACTGCTCAATGAAAAAAATTGAAACTTGGCACATATCAGATACTCTCCACGGGGAAGAAAGCTTGACCACCATTATGTAATTAGTGAAGTGGTATGCCAGCCATAATTGGATGTGTGAAAATCCTCATCCGATCTAAATGAAAATTATTGAGGATGATCTACGAATATGTTGGTCGACAGAATTAAATTGATGTCATCATTCAAATGGTCTAGCAGCTGTATTTTTTAGTAACACGCTCAAATGAGCTAAGATCCTCGTCCTCTTCATGATGACGTCATAAAAACGAATATGACGTCATTGTGATGTATCAGGTTTGCGATAAATTGTCTGTGCTAATGCCTGGCTTGATTCCCGCAAACAAAATTCAAACAGCTTGCCTAGTTTCGGAGATAATGGTATGGGCGATTTCCATTAGCAGCGATATTATGACGTCAACTTTTTTTCGTGGAAGAATTTTCAAAATCGGAGATGGTTACTGCCTGCGCGTGGGCTTTCTGCATATACACGGCAAGTTTCACGAAGATCCGATGAAAACTCTATGTTGTGAAACAAAAAATGTCAAAAACTAGGAATGACGTCATAAAAATTGATATGACGTCATAGTGATGCATCATATGTGCGGTGATTCATCTCTGCTAATGCCCTGTTCGATTCCCGCAAACAGAATTCAAAAAGCTTGCCTAGTTTCGGAGATAATTTTTCGGCGATTTCCATTAGCAGAGATATTTTGACGTCATAACTTTTTTTTCTAGGAGGAATTTTCAAAATTGGAGATGGTTACTGTCTGCGCAGGGTATTTGTACATATACAGTATATGCCAAGTTTCAGGAAGTTTCGATGAAAACTGTAGGCTGTGAAACAGAAAAGTCCACAAGAAGAAGATGAAGAACAACAACGTGAGTCAAACTTAGAGATCCTCCACGAGGATCTAAAAACAAACCTTAACATTTTTGCTTCTTCATAATGGCTTACCAGATTGATGCGAAACTTCATACACATGGTTAACTAGTCATGAGGAATGGAGGGTGAAAATGTCATGGGTTACAATGGTCTGGCAGCCATGTTGGATTTAAGCTAGAACCTTTCAAAAATATCTCACAAACGGCTAAACCAATGGATTCAAAACTTTAAGTATATCAACGACTACCAATAAGCATACAAAGGTGATAACTAAAATGTCATCGGTCACATGATCTGGCAGGCATATTAGATTGAACGAAAACATTAAAAAAAAATTCCTTCTCTTGAGCTGCTTCATTGATTGATGTGAAACGTAACACCAAGTATGGGGAATATAAGTTGAAAATTTAAACATCATCGGTCACATTGTCACGCAGACATGTTGGATTGAAGGTAAAACCTCTTAAAAAAAAACCTTTAAAAATCATCCTCATCCAAATGGCTGAACGAATAGATGTGGGACAAGTATATCATCGACTACCCATGGGGATACAAGACTGATAAGTAAAACGACATTGGTTACATTGGTAGACATGTTGGATTGAAGGTAATATAATAGTATCATTCCTTTCATGCCGTAAAGGCACATTGGGCTGCTGAGGCAGTTTCATTGGCAAAGAGTACAGTCCTCGACGGGTCACCACTCCGACGCAGGTTTCCCTGAATATTTATTACCCCAGTACACTGGTACTCATTTTGCCAACCTCAGAAGGACAGGCTGGGTCAACCCCACCTGGTGTTAATTCAATGGTAGCGAGGGCCCTGAACTCAGGACCCTAAGGTCCCAAGCCAGACACCTTAACCGCGAAGCCAACACCAGACTTGGATTGAAGGTAAAACCTTTTAAGAGCTACTTCTCTCAAACCACTTAAGTAAAGGATGTGAAACTTAATATGTATGATCAACGACCCATGGGGAATATAGTTTGAAAATTAACCCTTTGAACCGTGAGCTCCTTGGACTTTCGGCTCTCCCACCCTGGCTCCCTGGACAAAAATCTGGCCACTTGTGTATATGGAGGTTTGAGTAGCAGCCGTTAAACTAGACGCTAAGGGATATGGAGGTCTGAATAGCAGCTGGTCAAACGGGCGCTTAAGTATAGGGAGGTTTGAATAGCGGCCGGGAAAAACGGCTGCTTGAGTTCAAAGGGTTAAAACTTCATGGGTCACGTGTTCTGGCAGCCATATTAGATGGAAAAATTAACCTTGTACGATCAATGCAAAACTTTAGATATTTGATTGACTACCCATTCTGAATTCAGTTTGATAACGATGATGTCATGGTTCACGTGTTCTATCAAAGTCAAAGTAGGGAGTCTTGGGTCCCGGCATAATTGCTTGCAGTTATAAAACACACTTCTAATTATTATTGTTTTTTTGGTGCAATTTCCCTAATAGTGAACTCTGATCGTTTCTGTGCATTTGCTTCATGCAGGAGCTTCTCTGGGCATTGCAGACCGAGAAGGCTTATCTGCACTTAGCTGGGCCTGTCTCAAGAGTCGCCAGGCAGCCGTTCACCTATTGTTGGACCGTGGAGCCTCCATAGACCTCGCAGACCGTAGTGGGCGCACACCTCTCGATCTGGCGGCCTTCGGCGGGGACGAAAGTGTGGTGGGCATTCTCAATTGCAGAAAATTCAGCAAGACTACTAACCTGTAGTGTTCCGCAGCATTGTTATGTGGTTTCTCACCTTTTGTTTTGCTTCGGCAGATCGAGTGTCTGATCGACAATGGGGCATCCATAGACCACACCGACAACAGCGGCATGACCCCACTGGATCGTGCAATTGGCTGCAGGAACTCTGCTGTTGTTTTGGCATTGCTGAAGAAGGGGGCTCGCCTTGGTGAGGCCTATTTTGTATGCTTGTTTGGCAGTGATTCTAGGGCATGGCCAGGCTGCTGTTAGCCCCCACTCCCTTTGTCCAATCTTGGAACCCCTCTGTGCTTGTTTATTCCTTACTAGCACCAGCCTGTTCTGCTCTCCTGTTGATGTGTGTGATTAGCATTGCTAATCTAAGCTTATCTGTGATTGGCTTTAATTGGATGGCCTTGCTTGGTAGGCTTGAATGGCTTCTTCATTGCTGCTTAACTGAATGCTTGATGTGCATCTTTTCTCTGTTGTGTTTATTCACTTGTTGTTACCATCACATATACATTGTCTTGCCATTTTGCCTTTTTAAATTTTTTTGTTATTGCCAGACTTTGCTTCCACTCCCAGCGTGCAGCCGGGTTCAAGGTTTTTCTAGCGCAAGCCAGGCTCGTCCACTTGCACCACCACCCCTCCCCCAGCTCCACCACTCCTTGTCGGTCTCTCCCTTGTTTTCTTCTCCAGCCTGCTTCCATGCCTGTAATTTGCAGCAATCGGCCTTCATTTGTTTTGCTCCATCGATGTTAATATTGTTTTACCATTTTTATTTGAACTCCCATTGTTCATTTTTTTTGGGTTGTTGTACATTATTTTTCCGTCATGGCTTCCTGGGCATCGGCCTCCATACCAGGCCCAGCAGCCTGGGCTATGGCCACATCAAAGGCTGAAGTACTGCTCATTCTGCTCAAGAAGCTTGTGGAGGAGGGAAACCTGCTGTATAAGGTAGGACATGCACACAAACATTGCTTACATATGGCAGGGGACGAGGTTAAACCAACATCCTTGTTGTGCAAGATTGATTAGCCTCTCAGCACATTTCCAAATGGTAGACATTGTAAGATTGAAAAGATAAAAGGCTTTCAAACACAAATGAGATCTGATGGCAGATAGGTTTTATGTTGTTTTTTTTCCTACCTTGGGCAAAAAAAAAAATAGAAAGTTGACCAACTTCAAAATCATTGCTTGCATTGTGAAATTTGAAATGAGTTAACTTGCATTAAATGTTTGAAGTACGTTTTTAATTTACTGCAATACTACATTGTAAAATGCATGGTGAAGCTACTTTATAGTTGTGATCTTAAGAGACACTTCTGAAATCACTTATAGGGCTGGCAGGATAGCCGAGAGGTACACACATTTGCCTCTAAGCTATCTAGTAGCTATAAACTCTCATCCCAGTGTTTCACAGGCAAAGTGGTTCATCAATGTGTGTGCCATTCCTCGGATGGACGCTAAACTGGGCATCCCGTCTGCTGGCATTAGTTGGTGGACGTTGAAGATCCCACGGTGTCCTTCGTGAAGAGTAGACGAGCATATCGCCGGCACCTTAAACAAATTCCAAATTCCTGCATTCCTGTGCTGGCGTGGCAATCCAACCAGGATTGTAGCCTCGTAACTGCTTCAGCAGCACCAACGTTCTACATCGAGTGTTGGACATGATGATTATGATGAACTAACTTATGCAGTGGAATATAAAGGCTATAGTTTCTGCATACCATGAAAGCACATCTTCGAGTGGCCATTAACTGCCCCTTCCTTTGCCCTCCCAACACTTTTGGCACGGAAATAGAATGGGCGCATGAAAGATTCTGCACAGCGTTATCAGTATGCACTGAAGAAGTTTCCTCGTGAGGTCCCTTCAGAGGAGCTTCGTATTTTCCAAGATCTCAAAGTTACTGTCTACCTCAACCTGTCTCGATGTCGCCGCAAAATGAACGTATGTACACTCTTCACGATATATGTACGTCCATACATATATATATATATATATATATATATATATATATATATATATATATATATATATATATATATATATATATATATATATATATATATATATATATATATGATTATACATGAGAGAGAGAGAGTCAAAAAGCTTTTCCCTTGAATCATGGTGAGAGAGTCCAAAATGACTTATTTTTCTGTTGCAATCGGGTAACTCATCCACCGCTGGAAACAATGTGCCACACAAACTTTAAATTACATGGAAAATGGCAAACATCCGTTTGGGGTTTTGCTTCATGGTCAGGGGAAATCAATAAAGTGAAAAAGTTTTGAAGGAAAAACTTTTTGTCTCTCCCTCATAGATTTTTTTTTTTAATGGGAATTTTCAGAGAAGGATGGTACATAAAATCGAAAGACGTGGCTTCATGGTTGTGAATGCAATCTCTGATCTGAAACACTTCAAGGAGCCTTCTACATGATATCCCTTAAATAGGTACCATACCCATTTTTTGTTTATTGAAAACAACACGCTTGCACAGCTCTTCAGTTGAATATGGAACACTTCGAGAAATGTTTTATTAAAGCCTGGCTTTGCACTCAATATGTCCATATGCTTTCAATTAACATTTGTTTTATTTTCTTTTTGTTTGTGAATAATCTGTTCATGAATTACTTTATTCCACATTCCCTGACAAATGGATCGGCCATAGTGGACCCATTGCTTGGCCCCCAAGATCTCCGGATTTGACTCCCTGTGATTTTTTTTTGTTTGTTTTGTTACAGTTTGTGGCATGTGCCCACTGAACTATACTCTGGTACTGAGAGTGCTGTGAGATGTGGTGATACCATATCTGACTTATTTACAGTTGTTACTGGAGTTTGTCAGGGGTGTGTACTGACCCTCACACTTTTCAGCACTTGCATGGACTGGATTCTGGGGAGGATGTCGGAGAGATCAAGCTGCGGTGTATCGTTTGGGAATGTCAAGATCTCTGACCTTGATTTCGCAGATGATGCAGTCATCTTTGCGGAGACTCTAGATATCCTTTTGGGGGCTTTCGAGGTGCTGAATGAGGAGTCGGAGCCGCTGGGATTCCGGGTTTCCTGGGTCAAAATTAAGGTCCAGGCTTTCAATGACACTTTGGATGCTGCTATCCTGTCTGTATCAGTTTGTGGCAAGGATGTTGAGGTCACAGACAGATTCAGTTACCTTAGCAGTGATATTCATGTCTCTGCTGGCTGTGAGCCAGAGGTAAATAGACGTCTGGGTCGATCCTGGGAGTCATGTAAACCAAGGAGTGCGGTGCTGTCATTACCGATGCAGGAGGATGAAAGTCCAAGTCTTTTAAGTTATTGGTGCTTCCAGTCTTACTCTACGGATGCAATGATTGGACTTTGACCAAAGATCTGAGACAATGAGTTGACTCCTTCGGTACCAGGTCTCTTCGGAGAATCCCATGCTATCGCTGGTCAGACTTTGTGTCTCACGAGCATTTGCTGAGAGAAACTCAGATGACATTTGATATCTGTATGGTCCATGAGAGTCAGCTGCGGCTTTATGGGCATGTGGCTCGTTTTCCTGACGCTGATCCTGCTCATCAGATTCTCTTAGCAAGGGAGCCTCGTAAGTGGAGGAGGCAAGCGGTCCGACCACATGCCACATGGTTGCAGCAGGTTAATCGGCATCTCATGGAGATGGGGATTGGCCAGGCAACTGCCTGGGGGATGGCCAGACAGATGTCCCTGGAGTACCGACGGAAAGCGGACGTGGTGTCGTGCTACTCTGGCACTTGTTCCCATACCTGACCTGATCACAGTCCTTATCTGAAGTACTATCGGACCCCCGTTATTCACGGGTCATAAAGTGTAACCTGCTTTGACATTCGTGCTTTGTGTATTCATATATATATATATATATATATATATATATATATATATATATATATATATATATATATATATATATATATATATATATATATATATATATATATATATATATATATATATATATATATA
>BROF01002013.1:179964-190889 GCA_024346535.1 Eptatretus burgeri | reverse complement strand
TCTCACTCACCAGAGAGTAGTTGTCCGTGAAGTGAAAACGTCCTAAAATGTGTGCGTGCATGTCACGTCTGTTGCCTGCACTCTCTTGCGAACAGCCTTGAATGCCAGTCGACGTCTGGGAGAGCACCGAGATCGTCTGTCGTGGGTTTAGACCCTGGTGCTGCGACACGGGCAGTTCCTCACACTTCACGAAACTGGTGACGTCCAGTGACCCACACGGTCCGTCGGCGACTGACCCACACGGTCCGTCGGCGACTGACCCGCGCCTCACACGTTGGTGACCGACCCATGCCTCACTCGTTGTCGGCGCTGCTCACACCCACACGCGCACCACACGCCCGCTTGCTCAAGCACTGGGAAGGACAAATTATCTCATTGGTGCTGGTCAGACACCCACACGTGCACCACACGCTCGTTTGCTCATTTGCGGGCTTGCACGCTTCCTCGCTTGCACGCTTCCTCTCTGGTTCGCTTCTTCCCTCACGCGCTTCAACTCTCGCTTTCTTGCTTGCTTCTCGCGCTTCTCCTCCCCGCTTTCTTTTTTGCTCGCTTGCCCTCTCGCTTTCTTCTCCCTCA
Organism: Eptatretus burgeri; assembly: GCA_024346535.1. Taxonomy (NCBI): domain Eukaryota; kingdom Metazoa; phylum Chordata; class Myxini; order Myxiniformes; family Myxinidae; genus Eptatretus; species Eptatretus burgeri. The sequence goes on along the minus strand of BROF01002013.1, from coordinate 190,313 downwards.
GAACGGACCTCCAATTCGTTTTATATCTGCTGCCCGTCTCGGCGGGCGCAGAGTCCACCCCAAGCTCACCCCTCCCCACTTGCACACGGTTGCCATGACGACCCGTGCGCTCTCAAAAAAGGCGGGCGTCGGCGCTCGTGAAAGAAATGCGTGCATAAACGTTGCTGAGGAAAAATAAGGGCGGGCGTCAGAGCTCGCGAAAGAAATGTGTGGAAACGTGTCTGTCGTAAAGAAAAAAAAAAGCTTCCCATAAGAGAGGGGATCTCTTCTTCACCCTTCTCAATGCATCACATTTAAAATCCCATTAGACATGGGGATGGGGCTAATCAGAACATGCATTTAAGGAAATAACTGTCTGAGGACCTGGATGTGTGGATGCATTCATCAGATGCATTACGGATTCTGAAATCCGTAACATTATGTATGAGAGAGGGTGAGATTCCAGAGGCGTGGTGGACTGGTTGGTATAATTGTACTTGTCTGAAAAAAGAAGCAAGACGTTCAATATCTGAGGATGTACCGAGGTATCACGCTTTTAAGTCATGTCATTAAGCCCCTTGAGAGGAGTCTGGATGGGTGGATACAGAAAAGTGTGGAGCAGAAGGTAGGTGAAGAGCAACAAAGGTTGTCAGAAATGGATGAAGGACGATGGATGAGATGTTTACGCTGATAATTTTTGTCGAGAAGAGGTTGCAGATTCAAGGGAGAATGGCACTGTGATTTCTGGAACTTGAAAAGGCTGATGACACAGTCTTGAAAGAGATGGTATTGATGACGCGGAGATGGATGGGAGTGCTGTAAGCAGAAGATAGGATGATGGAAGTTATGTAGAATGAATGATGGGAAGAGTTTTGGTTGGACCTGGAATGTCGGAGGAGTTCCGCATTAATGTCGGTTTTATGATGGGAAAACACGCTCGGCCCAATCATTTTCATTCTGGTGATGGAACTGGTCAGCAGGAAGGTCAGTCTGAAAGCATCCTAAGGAAGCTACTGCATACAAACAATCTGGCGATGGTATCAGAGAGCGAGCAAGAGGTACAAGAAGTGCTGAAAAAGTGAAATGAGACGTTTGAGAAGTGTGGACTGTAGATGAGCCTGGGGAAGGCTGACGTAATGTGGTTTGGACAGCAGTGAGAGAAAGTATATGTCAAGTTAGAGGAGATAAAGCAGGGAAATTGATTTGTATACCTATGTGTAACGTTAACCGGTGATGGTAGAGCAGGCGGGCAGAGGTATAGAAGCTATATGTGGGTGTGAATGCATGGAGAAAAGCAGAGAGTTTGATGGCAGACAGGAAGATATCGAGGAAGTGAAAAAGGTAAGTCCTGAGGTGGTGTGTAATGCCAGCACACCTCTACAATCTGGAATGAGTGGCACTGACAGAGCAGCAAAAACAGAGGTTGCAGGTTCGTGAGAACAACTGAGTCAGGAGGATTGTGAGAGTGAAGAAGGTGGATAGAAGGAGAATGGATGAACTGAGGGAGGAGATTGGTGTGCAGGTGAGTTTGATGCAAAGATTGGTAAAAAGCAAGTTGAAGTGGGCAGGACACCTGTTACAAATGGAGAAAAATAGACTTCTGAAGAGAGCTGATGTGTTGAAAGAGCAAGGCACAAGAACAAGTAGGAGACCGTGATCGAGATGGGAAGATTGTGTGGAGGTGGATGTCAGAAAGGTAGAGATGGTTTGTGATGGAAGGTGGTGGAGGAGTGTCGTCAACACAGCAAAGCAGCAGCTCAGTACCAGACGGCCTCACCCCATGGAAAATGATTTTGAGGAAGAACTAAAATTAATTTTTTGTGCATGCATCAGTCATTCCGCACACAGATGGACTATAACATTGAGACCCCAGAAGGTCTACTTTAATATTGTGACCCAACCATCTTCAGCACAAATGTTAAAATAGATAACTTTGTCCAACTGTGCTGAAGACGGTTCGGTCACAATATTAAAGTGGACCTTCCAGGGTCTCTATATAATAGTCCGTCTGTGTGCAGAGTTTGTGACCCAACCACAACATTTTGATGTCTTACACCAAGCTGATTTTGTCTCGAGATAATGCATTGTGTCACAGTGAGAGATGATTATTGTAATTAAAATGATTATTGTTATTATTTTAGTGCTTTATAAATGAGGACAAATCTGCACACTTTCAGAAGGAGTTAGAATTATGCCAAATACTCGAGCATTTGTTTGTGCACTCAATTAATGTTTGGAAGTTTTTATCACTTAGGCAATTCCAGGAAGCACTGTTGGATTTGCGTGAGGCATCTAGACTGTGCCCCGAAAGCCGCGAGATCGAGCGCTTGCTGACGCGTGTGTCGGAGGAGTGCTGTGCATTCGGACAGATCCATCAGCAAGGCAGACGTCTCGGAGAACTTCGTTTGCCACAACGCCAATCATCGACGCGAGATCGTTTGCGGGGAGCAGAAGCAATGGAATACGACACCCGGTATCCTTCTCTGAAAGTGGATGCACAACCTGACCTTAAAAAGCCCAAATCGTTGCCAGTCTTCGAGTCAAAAGAGAGCACGGGCAAATCAAAGCTGCCAACAATAGCTGATGGGGAGGACTTTGAAGGTTTTCCAGATGAGTGGCAAGATCGAGTATCAGAGATTGACTCCAGCAGTCCCATTCGCACCCAGTGTAAGGAGGAAACGGACACTGAGAGGGTCGGAGCGATAGCAAGAGTTACGTTTTCACTGGAATCTACAGCGATTGAGGTCGAGTCTGACCCAGAAGATGATTTGCCATCACTCGGTGAGTTGTCTTTGAATGGAAACGAAATATCATTTTCTCATGTAACTGCTGGGTTGTTTGTGAAAAGTGCTGTTCACCAATATCCTTTGAGTATTTACAGAGCAATTACCTTTTCTGCGGTTGATGCAGTTTAACTCTATCTCTGTGCAGATGCGGATGGAGAGAATGACATCGATGGTGACGTGGAGGATGAGGGTTCCGACCAAGGTGCCCTATCTCCATTGCCACCACCCACTCAAAGCCCCGAGTGCATCCTCTCAGGTACACTTCATACCTCAATAAGTGCACCTAGCTGTGTGGACTCTCATTACTGTCTGCAAGATCAGCTTGTGCCGCAACATTTCCCACGCTCTACTTCTCGGCTAAATGACGTATTGCCCCTTGGTGCTCGGAACTGGCATAATAGAAGCCTTCCTCCACTAATGCCCACTAAAAGCTCAAGCCATGGTGAAGTCCGGCCATGCAAGGTGACCATCGACGCCATGGCTTTGGAACGCAGATTGAATGCAGCCAAGGTGCTCAGTGTGAAGACACCACAGACCCGTGGGCTGCAAAGTGACAACATGAGGCTATCACATAATGACCCTACCGATCTTGTGGACAATTTGGAGCAAAGAATTACTACTTCTCATTCAACATCAGAATTGAACAGCCAGTGTGGTGGGCCAAACGCTCAGGTGGGTTTACTAAATCTGAACCATTTCATTGTGGCGATTCGGGACACATTGTTTGGATTGGTGTAGCGAAAGAATGAAGTAATCACAAGCAAGTTTGCCATGTCATTCGGGGTATTTTATTGAAATGTCACAAACAGGAAGTGTTTCACTTTGAGTAGGCAGGGGCGATGTTGACAGGGTTCCACGGACATTCAAAACTGTCAAAAAAGAAACTAGAGTTCACAGAACACATGACCCACCCCCCCCCCACTCAGTTTTTCTTCAATTACAATTAAATATTGGTTCATGAGTCAGTAAGTGACCACAATATTCGTTATGGGTGTGTGTCTGTTGGGTAGTCGATCAAGTCTACCCTTATTATCAGTATTTCCGTCGATATGTTGGGTAGTCGATCAAGTTGAAAAAAAACAACATTTTTTTCAAAAAAAATTTTTTGGGAGATTTGTTCTCCCCTTATTATCAGTATTTAAAATGGCGATTTCAGTTAATACAATGGCGATTTCTATGAAACTTGGTTGGTAGGTTCATACCATGACCGAATTGTGTGCAAATGAGAACCGTTGCTATGGACCACCACCGTTGCCAAGCAACGGGACTTTGAAATTTTAGAAAAATCATTAAAAAATTCATTTCTTCGAAAATCAAAAATCGGGCCACGAGCGACTGTGGACAGTACATTCAGCCATATTGTCAAAAATTTCCAGCCGGATCCTATGAAAACTGCCAGAGAAGATGAACTTTGAATGAACCCTGGTCGAAAACAATTGAAAAAAACGAAGTTCGTTATATCTCAGAGACTATGAGTCAGATATACATGAAACTGGTATGGTAGGTTCATGGTATGTCCTAGTTATGTGTGAGAAATAACCGTTGCTATGGACCCCTCCGTTGCCTATCAACGGCCGAAAAACCTCTAAATGTGGGGGTATTTTAACGAAAAAACAATCTGCAGAATTAACCCTTGAAGCGAGAATCATGAATTTTCTTGTGATTAATCCTCAGGTCATTCCCCATCGAACGGGCCCATTGCGTCAGGTTCTATTGGGTAGTCGACTACCCATGTCCACCTACCGGCTTGTTTGTCTGTCTGTCTGTCTGTTGGGTAGTCGATCTAGTCTACCCTTATTGGTTCACGAAAAAATATTTTCACAAAAAAAATAAGTGACCACTATATTCGTTATTGTTGTCTGTCTGTATGTCTGTCTGTCCCAAGCATAGCTCCGTGGGGTTTGATCCGATCCTGATAAAATTTTGGTGGGAGGTTTATATCATGATCTCGTGTTTTCCTGAAAATGGATGTGCTGCGCCCATTATGGGCAGAGCCACGCCCAAAAAACGTGTTTTTAGGGGTAGCCGATTTCAATTTGCATCTTCTCCTCGGGGGTTTGTCGAATCTGACAGGGGTTTTGGTATTTGGTTTGCCCAATGGCACCTGCATAGCCCCACGGAGCTCAATTTTTCATTTTCGTCCCAAGGTCAAGAACTTAGAAAATTGCGAATTTTGACATAAAAAAATTTCTTCTCCGAGGGGTTTGTCGAATCTGGCTGGGGTTTCGGTATTTGGTTAGCCCAAAGGCACCTGCATAGCCTCACAGAGCTCGATTTTTCATTTTCGTCCCAACGTCAAGGCCACAAGGTCACGAACTTAGAAAATTGCGAATTGTGTTTTTACGGGGTAGCCAATTTCAATTTGCATCTTCTCCTTGGGGGTTTGTCGAATCTGGCAGAGGTTTTGGTATTTGGTTAGCCGAATGGCACCTGCATAGCCCCACATAGCTCGATTTTTCATTTTCATCCCAAGGTCAAGGTCACAAGGTCATGAACTTAGAAAATTGCGAATTTTGACATAAAAATGCATCTTCTCCGAGGGGTTTATCGAATCTGGCAGAGGTTTTCGGTATTTGGTTAGCCCAATGGCACCTGCATAGCCCCACGGAGCTCGATTTTTCATTTTCGTCCCAAGGTCAAGGTTACAAGGTCACGAACTTAGAAAATTGCGATTTTGACATAAAAATCCATCTTCTCCAAGGGGTTTGGCGAATCTGGCAGGGTTTTCGGTATTTGGTTAACCTAAAGGCACCTGCGTAGCCCCACGGAGCTCGATTTTTCATTTTCGTCCCAAGGTCAAGGTCACAAGGTCACGAACTTAGAAAATTTCGAATTTTGACATAAAAATCATACGACCGCCCAAACTTTGAGAGCTCGGATGACAATATTTTTTTATGCATAATCTTGAGGTCATTCCCCACCTAAAGTCTTGAAACCATTTTGCTCTATCTCGAAGACCTTGCCCGTGGCGCCCCCTTCAAGTTTGTTTTTACGCTGCTTTCATCAAAGTATGGATAATCTGATGAGTGTGAAATGCCATATAGCCTATATGACGTTATATTGTTCCTGGAATGTTCCAGAGGAAGTTTTGCACCAAAGGTCATAATCCTTGACCTTTGACCTTTAAAGTTCACAAAGGTTAAATTTTCAAAGTTGTGGGAATCGAACCGGGTTTTCAACCTTCTTCGACGAACTAACTCAATTAAGCGATAGCACGTATCCTGTTTCCTTATTTTAATGTCCACAAAGTTTCTTTTTTTTTGACCTTTAAAGGTTATGCAAAGGTCAAATTTTTAAAGTTGTTGAACGAAACCGGATTTTCAACATTTTGCAGCTAATAACCTGTCACTCGTACCACATCATGTTGATCATTTTTATAACTTGGTCAAACATCACATTGTCTCATCCTTGACTTCTGAAACCATCTACATCGTCAAATACCGCTCGCGAACCATCGTCGTCTTCAGACTTGTTATCAGTATTTCCGTTGATATGTTAGGTAGTCGATCTAGTCTACCCTTATTATCAGTATTTCCGTCGAAATGTTTGTTTGTCTGTCTGTCTGTATGTATCTGTTCGGTCCAGTGCTCCGTTAATGCAATGGCGATTTCGATGAAACTTGGTTGGTAGGTTCATACCATGACCTAGTTGTGTGCAAATAAGAACCGTTGCTATGGACCCATCCGTTGCCTCGCAATGAACCTTTGAAATTTTCAAAAAAATCTCAAATTTTTATTTATTTCGAAAATCAAAAATCGGGCCACAAGCGACTGTGAGCAGTACATTCAGCCATATTGTCAAAAATTTCCAGCCGGATCCAATGAAAACTGTCGGAGAAGATAGATTTTCAATGAACCCTGGTCGAAAACAATAAAAAAACGAAGTTCGTTATATCTCAGAGACTGAGTCAGATATACATGAAACTGGTATGGTAGGTTCATGGTATGTCCTAGTTATGTGTGAGAAAGAACCGTTGCTATGGACGCTTTTGTTGGCTAGTAACGGCTGAAAAACGACTACCCATGTCCACCTACCGGCTTGTCTGTCTGTCTGTCCCGAGCATAGCTCCGTGGGTTTTGATCCGATCCTGATAAAATTTGGGTGGGAGGTTTATATCATGATCTAGTTGTGTTTTCCTAAGAATGGGCGTGCTGCGCCCATTATGGGCGGAGCCACGCCCAAAAAACATTTGTTTTAGGGGGTAGCCGGTTTCAAGTTACATCTTCTCCGATGGGGTTTGTCGAATCTGGCAGGGGTTTTCGGTATTTGGTTAGCCCAATAGCACCTGCATAGCCCCACGGAGCTCTATTTTTTTTTTTCATTTTCGTCCCAAGGTCACGAACTTAGAAAATGTCAAAAAAATCAATAAGTTGGGCATCGAGCAACTAGGGTTTTCAACTGTTTCGAATGAAAGTTGGTATGCAAGTAGTGCTCTTCGAGTACTACAACTTTCATCATTTCTGTTTTTCCCGATTCCCGCTAGTTTGCCCGTGGCGTCCCCTCGAAGGTCAACAAATAAAAAAGGCGAACCGTGTACATTGCTCGTGAACCATCCCCGTCTCCAGACTTGTTTGTTTTTTAACGATCGTTTGAAAAAAAAATGCGAAAGTTTCGTGCTATTGAAGTAGTGCAGAAGCGGTCCTGGACAGCACCCTTATACACCACCGCATTGAACCTTTATTTAAATTGAAGTACTGCAAAATTGGAGGTTTCGTGGAAGTATTATGACAGGCGATTTGTGTTCTACAGTATTCAAAAATATAATTCAATTTAAATAAAATAAAGATTGTAAAAGTTGTATCAATAAATTAATTCTGGTTTTTGCTGTCATTTCCACAGTGTCTTCTACATAACCCTATCATCCACATTTACATTAGCAATTCGTGCCTGTTGTTTGTGTCCTTTATGACATCCTTAAAAACAGTAAGCTCCTGTTTGGAATGATTTTCAATTTAGTTTGACTGCGAAGCAGACAGACAGAGTAAAACAATTATTCCTCTGTGCACGTGCAATCGGGACAAATTCAGACAAGTTACGGTAAAACAAAAAAACTTGTCTGTCTATTCATGTTGCAATTTGTGTTCAAAATATAACATTAAATTTAAAGAAGTTATTCGTCGATCATAAACTGACACGACAGACGGACATGAAGCAATTGCTTACCCCATGCGTGGGGGAGGAAGGGGGGATACCTTTTGCAGGATGGAACTGTTACGTTGTCTTGAACTTCAGCAAATGAAGGCCGATCAATGGTGTGATGATGAGAGTATTTTAACTCTGATGCACCGTCAAGCTTTATTCCATCCTCACATCATCAGTCACTGCAGTTGTTTGTTTTGGGGTTCGTTCAGGAGACTTTAGGATTTGATTTGCATAGTTACACTGCTTCCCTCCTTACGAAGACCTCAAAACATTGATTTTTAAAGATTTGGTTTCATATGGATTGATTGTTGTGATGTGGTGCAGAGCATACATTTAAAGCTTTCTTACCTCCCACCCCAAGAACACTTTACCTGATCATCATTCACTCGGCCTTTCTCCTGCTGTTGATTTGTCTTCACAGATGAAATCTCCATCATCACCACCACCATCATCAGTGACAGGCTCAGATATGTGTAGCTCAGTATCTAACAGCAGCCTCGGATCAAATACCAGCTCCACAGATGGAGAAAAGCAGGCTGGTGGTGCAATGGAAGCGGCGGGTGACGGTTTTGGCTTGTTGGCCGCAAAGGACCACGTCCGAAAGTCTCGTACACGACCCTTTATGGGTATCACTGATAAAACATCATGGTCTAAACAGGGACGTAGTTCATCTGGTTCACCGACCATCGAAGGTGTCGTTTCTGCGAAACCCCGTCGCTTTTCCACGTCGAGTGGTCGATCCCCTGATGAAGTGTGTGAGGAAGAGGCGGTGAGACCGAGACCCACCCGCAGGGAAGTCCCTTACCATGGTGCTTGTAAAGACGGTACAGATAACCCTCGTATTCCACCAAGACCGCCAAGCAAGCACAAAAGGTCATTCATCGAGTCCAACGTTTGATCATAGACAACCCAGTGGGGTAGAGTTCAGGTCAAAAGGGAACAAAGATTCATGGACAAATCAGGAAGACAGGAAGGAGGTCAGTTGGGCTGTGATCTCATTTTAATGTTGTGGATCCGATGCCGCACTCCTGTTCCAACAGCAAAGAACGATGCCACATACTAATCTGATCTGGTCGTTTTTTTTTTCCAGTGCCGTCCATTTGTGTGTTGCCTTACGTGACGATGCATGTTTTGTGATAGTACGAGAACATTGTAAACAGAAGTCCGCAAGAACGGTTACAATGCCCTTCCCTGGCGGTCCATCGTTAAAATGGCTGTCGTAGGTGGCCCAGCTCAACCTGGCTGCACAGCATCGCAGTACAAGATCAACCTCTCCAGTTATAAAAATGCACTTTAAAAGGAAAAAAGAAGGTGCCAAGAAGTGGAGGAATTTATTTTCTCAACAACTGTGGAATCATATGGCTCTTTATTATATGGTGAGTGGTTACCCAAGATATGCACAATCTCGTACAAGTAATTTTACATGACAAGTTCATCAGTCTCTCGTGCTGCATTTCAATCATCCTTTTTCTTAAATGTTGTAAAAAACTTTTCACAACCAAACTCTGCTCACCACCACCTGCTGTCAGTCTTCATTAAAAGCCTTTGGAAAATCATTTAAATGATATCCCTGTCAATTGGAAGGTTTGAAAAAGGAATAAACAAAATCTAACAGGACATTGCCTTCTGTGAGTGGAATGAAAAATTCTTAACTATTGCACATTTATAATTACTGTTGTGAAATAATATTAACTTGCATTGTGCTCCTGTAATTTTTCTATCCATGTTTATTTAAACCCTGGCAGAGTGTGCATAGTTTAGTTTTGATATGCATGCTGTATTATTATTACACCGTTCTAGACAATAATCTGTCACCTTGGAAGGTATTTTCAAGCAAAACAATCACAATTCTCACAACACACTGAAAGTTGTACAGAAAATGCATTAAAAACTATCACCGGTTAAGTTTGATTGACATAGATATGAACTTGGTATGCGTGTAAGTGGTGAAATCGGAATTATAAGCTGTACTGAATAAACTCTGCTTCTTGTCCAACATCGACCTGTCCCTGTTGTATAAGTAGTAGTGTAGTGTCATGTGTTGTGGGTGAAGATTTGTAGACCCTCTTCAAACCCGTAGCTCTTAGTCATCACTGCAGGAGTCACCGGATGGATGTGATGGCACTGGAAATAAAATAAAAAAAAGTGTGGAAAATAAAATAAATCTGTTGACTGCTGTGGAAGGTTTGATCAAGACAGTTTCAGGGGAAATTTTACATCGCCACATCAATGCGAAGACAGATTCACAGTGAGATACGACCATGGTAGTGTTTCTTTGCCTGTGGTAAAACGTCAACTCGAATGCCAACCCAATTTTTGTTTTTCAAAAAGAATATATATATATACATATATATATACATATATATATATATACATATATATATATATACACATATATATATATACACATACATATATATACATATATATATATACATATAT
>BROF01002013.1:161481-174968 GCA_024346535.1 Eptatretus burgeri | reverse complement strand
TATACATTTTTACAGGCCTGGTGTCGGCGTTGTGGTTCAGGTTGCGGCTTGGGATCCAAATGGTCCTGAGTTCAAGCCCCGTTGGCCGCTTGAATTAATACACACCAGGAGGTTGACTCAGCCTGTCATCCTTCCGAGGTCAGCGAAGTGAGTACCAGTGTACTGGACCCGGTATATGCCCCGGTTAGAATAGGTGTACCATATCCCTGTGTCGTAAGAAGAGACCAGGTTTGCGCCAGGAAGGGCATCCGGCGTAAAACCTGTGCCAAATCATTATGCGGATCATAACGGATGATCCGCTGTGGCGACCCCCAACTGGAGCAGCCGAAAGAAGAAGAAATATATATATATATATATATATATATATATATATATATATATATATATATATATATATATACGCACACGCACATATATATCTTTATTATAATACGAAGCTTGCACACTAAAAACACGGCTCGCCGTCACACGATCCCTATGAAATTGCTGTGGCACTTTGCGGACATACCGACAATGTTTGGGAAGTCTTGGCGTTCCATCGTACCACTTGCATTTTGCACAATGCGTATTTTTTCATTCCCCGTGTACGGTCTGTCGTCTGCAACCAGCTATGTTGTACTGCTATCCCGTGCATATATATATATATATATATATTATAATTTTTTTTATTTTTTATTTTTTTTCGCTCAACATCACTTTTCGCTGCCTTTTGGCACAGTTAATTTTGTCCATTATTTTATGTTTGGGTGCCATTAAATGTGATGCACGAGAAACAACGCAACACTCGAAATGAGAAGTCGTCATACACACGGACGCAAACAATGACTCAGCTCAAAAATCCTGATTTGCTGAAATTAAATCCCACGATAACTAAATCGGAACACAATTTAGGTTGCCCACGATTGTTTAAAACCCATGAGATTAGAGGGTTTAAATTGTATAATGAAAATTAGCATTCATTGATGTGGGGGAATGCATTGAAACATTATGGTTGTACTCAGGGTGTGCATGAGAACATTCTGCTAAGCCGACATGGCCAACCCAGGGTCAAGTCAGATATGGGATCATGTGCAGGAGCAGCACATCGCTGAGGCCTCCATCTGGCAATCCCCATCTCCTTGAGATGCCAATCAACCTGCTGCAACCACAAACACGTGGTCGGGCCCCTTGGCCTCCGCCACCCACGAGGCTCCCTCGCTGAGAGAATCTGGTGAGCAGGATCAGTGTCAGGAAAACGAGCCACATGTCCAGACAGCGACAGCTGACAGTCAAGGACCATGCAGGTAACAAATCTCATCTGAGTCTCTCTCGGAAACCGCTTGTTGAACACAAAGTCTGACCAGCAATAGCCAAGGATTCTCTGAAGAGACCTGGTACTGACAGAATTAAGTCTCCATCTCAGATCCCTGATCAGAGTCCAAGTCTCACATCCACAGAGCAAGATTGGAAGCACCAAGTACCTAAAGATTGACTTTCGTCCTCCCGCACAGGTACCGACAGCACCACACCCTGTGATGCAGTGAATCCATGACTCCCCAGGCCTGACCCAGACATCTATTGACCTCTGACTCACAGGCAGCAGAGACATGAATATCAATGCCAAGGTAACTGAATCTGTCTGTGACCTCAACATCCTCGCCACAGACAAGATAGCAGCATCCAAGATGTGATTGAAAGCCTGGATTTTCGTTTTGACCAAGGAAATCCGTAATCCCAGCGGCTCAGACTCCTCATTCAGCCACAATATCCCAATGAACCTTATGTTGATTCAGGAGAAGTCTAAAAGTGGGTCCCCACAAGGATATCCAGTGTCTCAGCAAAGATGACAGTTGTCTGTGAAATAAAGGTCAGAGATCTTGACATTCCCAAACAATGCACCACAACTTGATCTCTCAGGCATCCTCCCCAGAATCCAGTCCATACTCGTGCTGAAAAGTGTGGGGGGCCAGTACACACCCCTGACTCACTCCAGTAACAACTGGAAATAAGTCAGAGATGGAACCACCACACCTCACAACACTCTCATTACCAGAGTATAGTTCAGAAATCATTGATCAGTTTTGGTGGCACCCCACGAAAACCAAGAATCCTCCAGAGCATCCCGATTCACTGCATCAAACGCTTTGTGGAGATCAACATAGGCTGCATGCAGCCCCTGCCAAAACTCTTGTCTGTTCGGTGAGGACCCGAATAGCAAGGATACAGTCAATCGTTTACCTCTTTGGTGTAAAGCCTGAATGCTCTGGGCACTGGTACTCTCAAGCAGATGGTGGTGAACCCTATGAAGAATTATCTGAGCAAAGACCTTGCCCAGCACTGAGAGCAGCATCACCCCATGGTTGCTGTTTGTATCCTGGCAATCACCCTTCCCTTTCAGAGGGCCAATGTAGCCCCTCTTCCAGTCAGTTGGAATGATGCCTGTGTTCCAGACCAAGCACAGAACTCCATGCAATGACATGAGTACAGCATGGATGCCACAGATCCCAGGAGTTTTACCCCCTTTCAACTGGTCCACTGCAACCTGTGTTTCCACAAATGAAGGTGGTTCACAGTTGATTTCACAGTTGATCAGCACCACCCCGACACTACCACAACCTGACCCAGGAAGGTTACCCTGTGCTTTTCCTATCTTCATCAAAGAATGGGGGTTCCAAAGGTTTGCCCCAATCCCATCATCTGGTGAGATTCCCCACAAAGGGCAGCTGCACGTAAGGTACTCCCACAGAGTCGGTTTTTCGTTTTATTTGCTTTATTTGTACGTTTTGCAGAATGAAGTGTTTTACCATGGCCGGAGTACAAATCTTGCGACCAACCTCCTAGGAAAAGGTAACCCAACAACAGGAAGACCTCCACAGACATAGTTGGGCACCAGATATTAATAGCTGTTTGCTCACAAGGAGCTCCTCTGCCCTTCGACAGGTTTTGTTTTTAGTCCTGCTGGGTATCCATATGCATACCCTCCTCACCAGGAAACTTGGTGGTGGAGACGGTTTAGTCACCGACGACCCAACCATAAAACAGGTTAGTACAGCTCACATGGTACCTCGAGTAAGTCATACATCTGATCTCGCCTGACCTGACAATAAATCCCCAACTTATATTTTTACATGAAAGTGTGGAATTATCATTTGAAAACCAAAGATGATATAGATGTGGGTCAATTATCATACATGTCAATGAATTCCTGCACTGCTGGACAGAATGACTTGACAACTGGAAGTTCTCGTGAAAAAGGAGAAATAAAATAACTCCAGGAAGTAATCACATTTCGTGGCATAATGTGTCGTGTCCGCTACGAGTCTGGGAGGTCGGCGTGTTATCGTGTCGTTAAATTTCTCTGTGTTAACGTTTAAAGAAAGCAATCGTCATCATGGCAAACCTTGTGGATCATAAGTTACACATTGCCTGAGTGTCGTTCTTTGCTGTTTGTTTAAGGTGCTTCTATCGCTTAGACGTGCTTTTTTATGTCAAAATTGATAATCCCATCCACAGCATCATCATTCTTCTTCTTCTCCTCATCATCTTCCCTTTATAAGGGGGGGAGGTCTAATGGCACAAAGCTTCTACCCTGCCTTGACCACGATACTCCTCTACTTCCCTCTGCACACAGCTTCCACTCTTCGACCACCCCCATCTTATTGATTATCCCTCCCCAACCACAGTCTACCTCTTTTCCTCCTTCTGTGCTCCTTCAAGCTATCCACTCTCTTTGCCATTCTCCCCCCGCCCCCCCCATCCACACAAAGTGTCCAGCCCATCTCAGCTGGAATTTCACAAATATATGCCAAGAGTAAATATATAATCATATTGTAATACAGTATAGCACAAAACAAAGTCCCCTCTCTTTCCCCCTGCTGGCCCAAATTTCTGCTGCTTCAGAGAGCAGGTATTTCTACTGGACGAGAAATTTGTGATCGCAACTGTCACTATCCATCCATCGGGACCATACTCTGTGCAGAGCGTTGGTGCTGCTTCAACAGTCTCCTTGGCTATTGGTCACAATCCCAGACGGGTCGCCACTCCGACAGTATACCAGCATGCTGGCACTCATTTTTGCCGACCTCGGAAGGATGACAGGCAGAGTCAAATCCACCTGATATTAATTCAACAGCCGAGTGGGATTTGAACTCAGGATCCTAGGATACCAAGCCCACCACTCTAACCATTAAGCCAACACCAGGCATTCTGTCACTATGCACATCATTTAAATAATTTATGAGTGGTAGGAGAGAGGGTTAATCTTGAACAATCTGCAGGACAAAACAGCTAACCGAGGCTGATGAACAGGAAGATCAATCCTATGTATGTACTAAATCTGTTTATTTTAAACACACTTCAAAGCCAAAATGCAAAATCAACTCCAAACCATTTTATATAAAAGTAAATGAAACAAACCTGCAATAACAACGGGGTTCTTCATCAGCTCTTGAGATATTGGGCACAGGAACTCTTCTGGAATGTCAAGTTGAGTGGCTGCCTCCGCTCTGTGCAGGTTGTCGAGTTTTCTGTATAGGGTATTACGCAGGCCGAGCGACTCTGAGGAAGTAAACATATTTCACGAATTATTTTTTCTTCTAAGTTTCACATACCTTTATTTATCAAACATAATGCTAAAATAACAGGCACTAAAAAAGTACAGCACCAGCTTGGTAGGACCAGAAATTGAACAATAATCCACCAAACTGCAAATGCCTCGAGTGGACCCGTAACCTCCTGGTGTGCTATGGTTTCAGGTATGGCCCCGGACCACCACCAACTGTTTGTGGACCATGAAAACCCACGTGTGTCTACATGTGATCACAGCCGTTCTTGAGGCAGCCTATTCACTTCAAGCTCCACTTACTCTTTCGAGCTCTCCTTTGAGGTCAAGTCACTGTCCATTTACCTTTATGCTTTCTCCACATTTGATTTCATCTATTTGCTTATTCTTTCACAACAGTGCCAAATTTGCTTGTTCTTTAGCATCTCTGACTGACCTAAAAGCAGAGTTCATGATTTATTTACTTTGTTACTATCTATAATTTTTTTTAAATGGTTGATAACCAGGTCATGGTACTCGTTCACCTTCCTGGTGCAATTAGGATCCAAATTAAACCATCTGGGAGGTTAACAGTGTGGATATCTGCTCGAGCACCTGAGCTCACAATCTTAAGAGCTCGGCCCTCAAGGTATTGCGCGAGGATGTTACTACTCTATCCTTGCATCACCTTTCTCTTCCTTAAACCAAGAATTATTTTTTTAAATAACAATATATGGCAACCCAACGTTTCATATTCTGCACATACTAAAATAAAGTGTTACACTGGACATCAATACTTCTCTTGAATAAGCAAAAGAGCTTTTTCCCCTTTGGATTAAAGACAATGTAAACTGCAAAGGATGCAATTACGTTGGCAGAGGAAGTTGGGGAATTGTTATTTTGTTTGGTTAAAAAAAAAAAACTATTTATGGAAGACTTGCACACATTTAAATGTAGGACAAGTGCATTCACAAATGGACAAAAATCACCAGAATGTGGGATTTGAACCAGGGAGCTCAGCATCAAGAAACACCAAACAAGCCAACTGGAATCGACATTCTGATTTTGACTCCGTTTAGATTTTGCAAATGTCAGAAAGATATCTGTTACATTTGAAAGTTGAAATGTATGCTAAAAGCAGGGTTGGCAGGTGATCGTAAAGGTAAACGTAAATACTCGCCTCAAAGCTGTCTAGTCTGGCTTTGAATCCCAACCCAGCTATAAACTACCATCCCAGTGTTTCACAGACAGGGTGATTAATCAGTGTGCGTGCGCGCAATCCCTTGGATGGACGTTAAACTGGGCATCCCATGGTGTCCTTTGTGAAGAGTAGACGAGCTATCGCCGGCACCCTGAACAAATTCAAAATTCCTGTCCCCACGTACTGCTGGGAGAAGGAGAGCAAACTGCCCAGCAAGACATTGAATTAGATACTGCTTCGGCAGAATGAAAGCTCTGGATCGAATACTCAAAGGAAATACTTAATGGCTATAATGTCATGCAAGTGCGCAGCGAGCAAACCAATGTGCAAGTCTTTCACGAGGCTCTGCTTTTCAAGCTGCAGAAGCTCCTGCCCGTTGATATGGTTTCGCTGAAAGGTCTGCACCAACTCCTCAAGACCTTCTGCCCGGAGCCAGGTAGCCACGTCACCAATTGTCCACTGATGCATGTTTCTCTGAACAGCAACTGGAACTGGAACTGCACAAGCTCCCACTGCATGCAGTCAACATCATACGATCATCACATTTTTACAAGGAACTAAAATATCTCTCGATATATATTTTTGGTTGTAGTTGTTGGTGGTGTAGCAATGCTGTGGAATACGATTTCCTGAAGTACTTTCACCACTGAGAAATGATAAGCATCTGGATAGTTTTTTTTTTCTTCTCTATTAATCATATCTCCTCGCAACCGCCTCCTTTCGAGTGAATAAAGCTCTCTCTCCTTCAGCCGCTCCTCATAGCCGAGTCGAGCGAGGCCCAGAATCAATCAAGTAGCCCTGCGCTGAACCCTCTCTATGGCATCTATGTCCTTCTGGAACTGTGGTGACCGAAACTGCACACAACATTATAGATGTGGCCCTCACTAAATTCCTGTACAATGTTAACACCACCTCTTTTGATTTATAATTGATCCCCCTCAGAGTTCAACCTAAAACCCAATTTGCCTTACCTATAGCTGACTGGCATTGTGCTGCCTGCTTACTTCTCATATTTATTACCACCCTCAGATCCTTCTCCTGTGTGACATGCTCAAAAATTACCCCTTGCATCCTGTAATCTCTATTTTCATTGTTCTTTCCCATCCCCAACACCTCACACTTGCTCAAGTTAAATTACATCTGCAAGACTTTTTCCCAATCTGTACAAGTATCAATACGTCCCTGTATCTGATCACCTCCCCCTGTACTATCCACCGTACCTCTAAGCTTTGTGTCATCTATAAATTTGGAAAGCCTTCTCTTTACCCCATTATCCAAATCGTTGATGTAAATAATGAATAGTAATAGTCCGAGTACTGATCCCTGAGGTACCCCACCACTTACATCCTCCTACTCACAGCCATTCTTTGCTTCCTTCCACTAAGCCAGTTTGCAAACTAATTAGCTTCCTGACGAGCCTCTCAATAACCGGGCATAGTGGCGTGCGCCTGTAATCCGGCTACTCGGAGGCTTGGGTTGGAGGATCGCTTGAGGATGGGCGCTCTGCGCTGGGCCGTGCTACGAGAGGGTGTAGGACAGCCCAGAATCATGGCGAAACCCAATCCTTATTCCCTGTGTCGTAAGAGGCGACCAGGGTTGCGTCAGGAAGGGCATCCGGCGTAAAATCTGTGCCAAATCAGTATGCGGATCATAACGGATGATCCGCTGTGGCGACCCCTCACGGGAGCAGCCGAAAGAGGAACAACAACAACAACGAGCCTCTCCACAAGCCCTCACTTTGGCTAACAACCTCCGATGTGGTACCTTATCAAATGCCTTCTTAAAGTCTAGATATACGATGTCCACTGCCTTTTCCTCATCCACCCAATCAGACACTGCTTCATAGAACTCTAAAAGATTTGTTAGACAGGAACTACCTTTGGTAAATCCATGCTGACTCCCTTTAATTAGTTTGTATTTATTTAAACGGTTCCTCATCCGGTCCTTAATTAATGTCTCCAACACCTTCCCCACAACTGAAGTCAAACTAACAGGTCTATAGTTTCCCAATTCTTTTCTGGATCCTTTCTTAAATAATGGTGTTACATTTGATACTCTCCAATCCTCCAGTACCTGTCCTGACTCCAGGGAACGATTGAAAATATCCGTTAACATCTCGCTTACCTGCTCAGCCACTTCTCTCAACACTCTCGGTTGCATATTATCTGGACCCGGAGCCTTATCTTCTCTTCGATTACCGAGCTGTTTCTTTACTTTCTCAATTCCAACCTGGATCTTCTGTAAAAGCCTTTCCTCACCTCATCGATAGATACTCTCAGCTATTGACAATTCTCCTGACTGTTCTTGTGCAAAAGTTGAAACAAAATACCTTTTATAAGCCTAATATAAGTAATAAATGGTCCCCAAATAAAGTGACAAAGGTCGAGCTTTCCTTCGGATGAAATCAAGAGGAAGTTGATGGTATGCTAACCGCTGTGGAAAGAAAGGATAAGCTGACATTTTGAGCATCAACTCCGACGAAGAGGAAAGAGTGAAGGAAAGGGAGCGGGAGGGAGAGGCACCATTAAAACAGGGTTGAACTTTCAGGCCAAAAGGTGACGACGATTGATGAAAATTCAAACAAACACATTCAACAAAGATCTTCAATGGAAAAGATTACCAGAATATTTCGGAACTTCAGGGCCAACAAAGCTCCAAAGCTTCACCGTTTTGTCCATCGAGCCGGTGATGAGGTATGTGGGCGAGGGTGCAAAACAGCATGCCGTGACGTACCTGAAACCATAACGCCATCTCAGGTTGCCTGCCTGACCTCAGGCACAGTACACGTGTGACACCTTCAAACAAACTGTTACCTTTTATGCTCAGTTATGGTTAGCATCTTTTCACCTGTGACCTGCACCCCCAAAACAAGGTTACATTGGCACACAGTCAAAGTATGTCTGTTGAGGTAGGAAAATAATAAGAAAATACTGTTTAAATAAATAAACCTCACCCACCGTATTCCACATGATAGCCAATTTGTCCAAAGATCTGCAAAATAAATAACTCAATGCAGTGTAAACCAACCTCAGTCAAGTGAAACAGTGCGATGCAAAATGAAGGTGACAATACCCATGCACCTATTTATTTATACATTTTAGGCTACTGTACAAGAAAAGAAAAAAAAAAAAAACACGACAGAATTTCCAATGTCCTTGACTCCCTAACCACCTCTTGTCTCAATTTTATTTTGCTCCATTGCTTTTATCCCCAAAGAGCCAACTTTGCCAATACGATCACTGTTAAAAACTAGAAGGGCACTCGGTAGAGCGCGTACCTCCGCCACGTAATGCCTGATCCAAGAGAACATATTGGGCCCATTACATTTTTGAAATGTCATGCTATGCAGTGCGATATCATTCTTGACCCTATCTCTCAATGGTGAAGAATCACTTTTTAAAAAATTATCAGATCTGCTTCTGGATTCCGATCTTAACCAAAATTTAAGCAATTATTTCTTGTCAAACACACATGTCCAAGTTTCATCCAAATCCAGACAACTTCTTTGAAATATGCTATACAGTTCATCGTTTGTGGCCCTAATCTCTCAATGCTGAAGAATCATTTTAAAAAAATTTATCAGATCTGGATCCGGATTCAGATTTTTACCAAAATTTAAGCAATTCTTTCTTGTCAAACACACATGTCCAAGTTTCATCCAAACCCGTCCACAACTTTTTGAAATATCATGCTATACAGTATATCGTTTTTGGCCCGAATCTCTCAATGGTGAAGAATCATAATAAAAAAAAATTATCAGATCTGGATCCAGATTCAGATCTTTACCAAAATCTAATCAGTTCGTCCTAATCATACACCGAACCTATCCACCAAATTTCATCCGGCTCTGTCCAAACTTTTTGAGATATCCTGTACACAAGCAAATAGAGACACAGACAGAAAGGGGTGAAAACATAACCTCCTTCACCTTCAGAGGCAGAGGTAAAAAAAAAAAATTCCATCCTCTTCACTGTCACCCCCCTTCCATCCAGGACTTCAAGACAGCTGTTCACCACCATCTCAGATCATCCCCCATCCACAACCATGATCTTTTAACACTGTTAACCCTCCCAAGTCCATGTCTTTCCAAGTTTTCAATTTTTCCTTTCACTTCTATGAATGAGAGTTTGGTACTGCAACCATCTGACTCCCCCCCCCCTTACATGCCCTCCCCTTCCTCCCTCTCTCCCTCCTCTCTTTTTACTGTTCTTTTTGTTCTGTTACCTCCTGATCTGATCTGTGTTCCAGCTCCTCCACGAGCCTCGACACTGAATTACAAAAAAAACCCCACAAATTGTAGCCATGAAGCCAAAGGAGAGAAAACAATATTGTAAAATAATACGATGATCACACCCAGTGGCCAGCAGATTCCCACAGGGTGAAAAGCTGCAAGTAACGACAGATGACGTGTGTCCTTCCAGAGAGAAACGACGCTTCAGTGAGATTCCTGTGAAGTGAAAACACCAAAGTGAAAGAGCCTGGGGGGCTCTCTGAACAACAGCACTGTAATTTCAGCACATCAGCGAAGGACCCCTCCTTACGTACAGGTTAATGCCTCCAAAATCAACGATGGGTTTATTACCCCAGAAATGTTGCATTTTATTATGATTTGTAATACTCAATCCCACCAGAAGGGGCACAATACTATACAAATTACTGACAACATTTGGAACCACCCCCCCCCCTCTCCACCCCTCACTCTGAATCCCTGGGACTAAGATTTATTTTTACTGCAACAAAAACCTTCCCATGCACATCTCGAGTACAACAACCAGTTTTCAACTCAATCCGTTCGGCGGTTGTAAGGTTTATACAAGTCAAACACAAGCAGGCAATTCTTGATTTATAGTATGAAGAGGATCCATACTCCCAACTTAAAAATCCAAATTGAAACACATTTTTCATGATGCACATCCAACATGAGCATCATTTGTTACACATTCAATATGAGCATCATAAAACTGACGCCAATACTTCCCGATGCATCGAAAACAAGCTTAATATGAAACAGATATTAAAAGCAGGCATGTCCTTTTCATTACACCATTATAATGAAAAGTCTTTTCTGCCTCAGAAAGGAAACAGCAAAACATTCAGAGAAGTAGTGACCGGCAGCTCCCTCGGTGGCCAGCTCAAATCATGCTGCATCTGGCAGAGGAAATGTTTCTTTGGAAAAGAATACGATCAAATATATATATATATATATATATTGTTGTGGATTTCCGCCACTCCGGCGTACGGACGACCGCTTTCAGCCAAATCGCGGCCGCACGCCCACCGGATGGGCAATCCAGTCGCAGCTTTCCGGATCAATGCCGAAATCCAGCTACGGGTGTGTTTTTAACCACACCACAACCTTGTCAATGCTCTGCCCGCGCTACAGGGTCGATCGCCGAATTGTCGATTTACCTAATTATTCGCACGGACAGACTACCGAGAGGTTGTACCTCAACGGGACCTGCTCGGAAAAGAGCCGCTTCAAGCAGCTCCATCCATCTGCGATTGCCGAGCAGTTTATTATCGCCAAGCCCCGTTGAACCCGATTATCTTATCGGTGTTAAAAACCAGCTATTTATTCCGAACGCAACCACAGCAGCTCAGTGGAGGAAGGACGCAACGAGCAGGTGAATATTCAAACAATGGGGGTATTCATTTTACACGCATGCAGTCAATGAAGCAATGGGGGGATGGGGACAGGACACGAGCAAAAATACCTCCAGCCCTTGTTTACTCAGTATGTACATGCACTTATAACAATCCTACTTTAAGGACAAGGCACCAAAGACTTCCATGTAAAAACCCAGGAAAAGAAAAGGGAGAACTGGGCCCGTAAGCCTTGAATGTTCCTCGGAGCTTGGGAGACCGAAGGAGCTCCGCGAGATAGTGCAGGTTACCTGCCACCCTCTTGGTGACTCGCTGGGCGACCCTCGATGTATCTGCCCGCACTCGACTGGACTCCACCAGTGCCTTCAACGGCGATCCGGCTGGCGACTCCTCTCCGGCTTCTACTCGACCAACTCCTCTGTCCAATTCCACTCACTCCGGACTCCAACACTCAACTCTGGCACTCTCCACACCGACTCACCAAGGAGACCAAGGAGAGAGAGACTCTCTCATCAGCTCGTCAACCGCCCACTCTTATTTCTTCTCCTCGCCAACAAACGCGGCGTTTTATCGCCCCCCAAGGGGGGGGGGGGCGGTGGGCTTTTTCAACCCGAAATCAGCGCCCTCCTTTACTTCACCTTTGAACCTTTCCCCAGGCTGGCTCTGCCCCTCCTCCCTCCTGGCACGGGGGGGGGGGTGGGGAATCCCAGGCATGATCGGGATGTCTCTCTTCGGAGCATCTTGTTTTTTAACCGTTGCTTTTGTTTGTAGAGGAGGCTCGCTGTGTTGTGGAGATTGACGAGGTTGTTGAGATGTCGTGGTTGCAGTGTGGTTGGCGCTGTGGGGGGGATGGTGTGGTGGTTGAGATGTCGTTGTGGTGGTGGAGGTGGCGTGGTTGGAGAGATGTTGTTGAGGAGTGGTGTGTTTGTTTGAAATTAAAAACAGAAAAGAATAATGGCTAACTCGAAGATGCACAGCCCAGCACACGAATAATTTCCCTTTATACATCAGTGGGGAAATCTAACCTGGAACACACACTCACCAAAATAACTGACCTCTGGGGAACCTGAATGGTGATCTGTGAATTTCCACAACCGTAACTATATATATATATATATATATATATATATATATATATATATATATATATATATATATATATATATATATATATATATATATATATATATATATATATATATATATATATGTGCACACGAGGTGTGATCAAAAAGTATCCAACCTTAATTTTTCGTGCGTAAACAAATGAAGCTAGGGAGGCGTGGTTTGGTGCACATATGTAGGCGATCCTAATTCGTATGCGTGAAAATTTTCCCGCCTGCAGAAGCTGTCAGTCGCCGACAGACCGCCGATGAGTGAGGAAGTGTAAGTGAGCGCCGTTGGATTTTCGTTTTTGACAAAATGACGGATCACTGTGGTCTCATCGCCAGTGATCTCTGTGTTGAAGAAGTTGGGATCGCTGTTCACAGTCTCCAGCATGTCCTGTGCGATCTCCAAACGGAGTTGCTTCTGCTCGATCGTTAGCAGCTTTGGCACGAACTTCGCTGAGATTCTCCTTAAGCCCAAATCCTCAGTCACAATGGAATGAACAAATCCAATGTTGACGCCCGCCTCGTCTGCAAGTTCTCTGATCGTGATTCGACGTTCCTGCATCATCAGGGTCCTCACTTGGTCAATGACAATCTCATTTCGGGATGTTGAGGGCCCACGAGAACGTGCTTCACTTTCCACTGATGTGCGACCATCTTTGAAGCGGTTGTACCACTCTTTTATCTGTGTGGTGCCCATTGCTTCGTTCCCGAAAGCCTGTTGAAACTTGCGGATCGTTTCCACTTTGGCATCGCCAAGCTTTCCACAAAATTTGATGCAGTAGCGTTGTTCAAGTTTTTCCGTCATTTTGTCAAAAACGAAAATCCGACGGCGCTCACTTACATTTCCTCACTCATCGGCGGTCTGTCGCCGACTGACAGCTTCTGCAGGCGGGAAAACATTCACGCATACGAATTAGGATCGCTGACATACGTGCACCAAACCACGCCTCCCTAACTTCATTTGTTTACGCACGAAAAATTAAGGTTGGATACTTTTTGAACACCTCGTGTATATATATATATATATATATATATATATATATATATATAT
>BROF01002013.1:147160-157198 GCA_024346535.1 Eptatretus burgeri | reverse complement strand
CCCACCAAGTTTCGTCGAAATCCGTCGAGGAGTTTTTCCGTAATACTGTTCAGGAACAAACAAACAAACAAACAAACAAACAAACAAACAGAAAGGGGTGAAAACAGTAACCTCCATCCATCTTCGAAGATGGCGGAGGTTAAAAATCACATTCCCCATGAGGAGTACTTGCTATGTGCCAAGTTTCAATTTTTTCCTTGGTGCGGTTTCAGAGATAGAGGTCCAAAGTTTTTTTTTCGCTTTTCCAATATGGCTGCCACACCACGTGGGCTATGACATCATAATTATTAAAACTTCTCCATAAGAAGTCGCACAAATGGTGAAAATTGCCTCGATCCGACAAGCAGTTGCAGAGAAAAACATGAAAGTACTGTGCGGACAAACAAACAGACGGACACAAATGCAATACCCTTCAGCGAAGGTAATTAGCTCGGGTGTAACTAATCACTTTCAAAATCACACACCAAGTTATTTGGTCTCTACCCGTGTTAAAATGTAAAGATTCTGATCATTTCAGAATAAAATCAGCTGTTCCTGTTGGTTTCCTCGGGTAGTGCATTTCACAGCAAAGACTCAACCATGAGCCCCAAGGAGCTTTCAAAAGACTTCCGGAATAAAGTTGTGGAAAGGCACAAATCAGAGGAAGGGTACAAAAATAGATCAAAGGCCTTGAATCTCCCTTGGAGCACAGTCACAACGATCATTAAGAAGTGGAAGGTGTATGGTACCACCAAGACCTTCTGAGATCAGGCCGTCCCTCTAAACTGGATGACCAAACAAGAAGGAGACTGATCAGAGAGGCCACCAAGAGGCCAATGGCAACTCTGAATGAGCTACATGCCTTTACAACAAAGACTGGTCACTGTGTGCATGTGATAACAATATCCCAAGCACACCACAACTCTGGCCTGTATGGGAGGGTGGCAAGAAGGAAGCTATTACTCAAAAAACCCCACCTTGAGTCCCATTTGAGGAATGCAAAAAACCACTCTGGAGATTCTGAAACCATGTGGCAAAACGTTTTGTGATCTGACAAAACAAAGATGGAAATTTTTGGCCGAAATGCAAAATGTTACATTTGTCATAAACCCAAAGAACACCATCCTGACTGTGAAGCATGGTGGTGACAGCATCATGTTTTGGGGATGTTTCTCATCAGCAGGGACAGGGGGACTTGTTCAGAAAGAAGGAAAAATGGATGGAACACAATACAGAAAATCCGAGGGGAAAACCTGCTGCCCTCCGCAAGAAAAGTGAAATTGGGACAGAAGTTCACCTTTCAGCATGACAATGACCCGAAGCACACAGCCAAAGCGACACTGGAGTGGGTAAGAAACAAAAAGATAAATGTCCTTGAGTGGTTCAGTCAGAGTCCCGACATAAATACAATCAAAATGCGGCATGACTTGAAGATTGTTGTCCATCAACGCTCCCCACGCAACTTGACTGAGCTTGAACAGCTTTGTACAAAAGAATGGGAAAATATTACCCAATCAAGGTGTGCAAAGTTGGTAGAGACCGATCCCAACAGTTTCACAGCTGTAATTGCTGTTAAAGGTGTTTCCACCAAGTATTAACTCAGAGTGGTGGACACTTTTCCAACCAAGACATTCTCGTTTTGTATTTTTAATTAATTTTCTGAAATTTGTATACAGCAATTTGTTTTTCACTTGGAAGTTGTGGGTTATGATGTATAAATAAAGGTAAATAAAGTCTGACTTAATTCCTGACTATCAGGCAACAAAAGGTGAAAGTTTTGAAAAGGGGTGTAGACTTTCTGTAGGCGGTGTGTGTGTGTATGTATATGTATATGTATGTATATATATATTATATATATATATATATATATATATATATATATATATATATATATATATATATATATATATATATATATCATTTTTTCATTTATATTTTTACACAAGTGACATGCTGTTGTCAAGTTAATGGATGAAAAAAAACAAAAACATTTGTACATTTATATAAAAACTTTCATCACGGTGTTTCTCAGGTAGGGTGAGGCATCAATGCGTGTGCCTTTCCTTGGATGAACATTAAACTGGGCTTTCCCATCTGCTGGCATTAGTTGGTGAACATCAAAGATCCCAACCTCATGAAGAGGATAAATTAATGCTTGCACCTTGGTCAAGTTCCAAAACCCTGCACCTCTCATCAAGTATCCCATGATAGTCTGGCGATCTGTCCAGGATTGGTACCTCTATTATGTATTGCAGTAACCACATATACAGGTCATGGACAAAAAATGGAAACACTTGAATGAGGGACAGCAAGCAATGGTTTCCACACAGGCATGGCCCATGTGTTAATCAAGCAAATAACATCCCAGTATATATATATATATATATATATATATATATATATATATATATATATATATATATATATATATATATATATATATATATATATATATATATATATTGTTGCGGTTGAGGAAGTTTGCAAACCACCATTCAGGTCCCGTAGGTGAGATATCTCTGTAAGTACATGTGTCGTTAGCCCCCAAACCCGTTGTTTAGAGGGAATAAATGTGATTTATTCGGGCTGCGACGCTTTAAGATAGCCGTTTTTCTGTTCTATCTTTATTTTGAACCAACCACGTCTCAACCGCCATCACACAACAACCACCAACCACAACGCTGCTTAACAACAACAACAACAACAACGCCAACAGCCACGATCTTTACCTTCACAACTCGCTCTCGCAAACATCGCATCACCGCCATTCCAAACGGCACCATGGCCATAAACCACCACCATAAACCCTCCACCACCTTCACCTCTCCTCCTTCTACCGCCATTCCCGCACCACCTGTGAACACCGAGCGTCGGGCTGTCCTGGGCTCGTACAAGGTGCGCGCCGAACCGCGAGTGCAAAATGCGGCCTTTCCGAGGAGAATTCGGATCAGGAATACTACACGCCCACTTCTGATCTGTCCAATCAGCAAGCACGGGGCGGTTTGGCCCCGCCTCCAGGCGCGTCGGTGTAGAATCGAGATATGCAAATTCGAGGATCAGGGGAGACTCACGCCCCTTTTCCTCTGTCCAATGGGCGAGCGTGGCTCCACCCCCGAGCTCGTTCTGATCCAGAAATTTGCATATGGGTTCTCCTGCCGGCCTATAAAGCGCCGAGCGCGGGGCGAATTTGGGGAGTCTGTCGGGGTTCGGAGTCTGTCAGGGTTCAGAGTCTGTCGGGGAGCTGCAGAGAGAGGAAGCCTGGAGCTTGGAGCGTGGTCGAGTCGGATTGGGGAGAGTCCGTTTTGGAGAGCAGAGTGTGGCGGCGGCAGAACCGGTTTTGGAAGAGCGGAGAGTCGGTTTGGGTCGAGTCGGTTTGGGCAGAGTCGGCCTCAGAAGAGCGGAGAGTCGATTTGAGCAGAGTCGGGTTGGAGCGCGGAGTGGAGTCGGGAGGCGAGGGCGTGCAGGTGGTTTGCTGCAGTCAGCTGAGGAGAATTGGCGAAGAGACAGAGGAGTTCGGGTCCGAGGCAAGGAAGACAGCGGTCGGCGACGAGGTTGCGGTGGAATCGCTCGTCGCGGGACCCAAGCAAGCCAGCTATACTCTCTCCCCAGAGCATCAACAATTCCCCCCCTTTTTCCCCCGTGCTGAGATAGTGCGAAAAGGGGGCCCCATTCCAACCCCACTCCAAGCAGTGCCAACGAAACCCGCGAAGGAGCACGAAGTCGGGGCACCGCCGCGCCGCCACATTTGCAGCTCATCACAAAGACACGGGTGGGATCCACCCGGTCTCGCGGACCTGACTGCTCTTTCAGGTCCCGCGCAAATATTGGCCCACAGGCCCCGTCTGCCCCCTTGTCTTTGAGGGTGGCCTTTTTCTTTTACTTTTGAGTAAATGTATTGTTGGCGCCGTCTGTAAAGTAAAACTGTTTAAGTGTTGCCGTGTGCTCGCGTAGTCGGTAGTATCTCTGCATTGTTGTGTTTCTTTTCTTGCAATTGCTTTATGTGCATTCTGTTTAATTGTATATGTGTGCTCTCCGTGTGCCGCGGAATAAATGTGCATCATATTGAACTGTTTTCCCGTTTCGCTTCGTCTTTTCTTTCATTGAATCTCCATCTTGCTTCACGTAAAGGGTTGGTAGTGGGCTTAATACGCCTGATAATTAATCGGAACCGTCAAGGCCGACAATAACACCGCTCGGTTATCCCGATAGTACGGAATGGATCGCTTAAGTGGCCCGTGTCCGGAGTCGACCTGCGGCGAGGTGCGATCGCCCGGTCTACCCTCCGCGTAGGTACTTAGGTAGGTCGAGTTTGGCGAACAACCCTATCCCACGCGGGGGGCTGATTGGCTCGATTGTGGTGAGGCCGAAAGGCCCACCCGTGACTAGCTCCCGGCGTTGGTCCGAGAGGGTCACGACAGAATTGACGTCCGGTGGGCGACGTGCCGCGATTCGAGTTACGTGGCCGTTCGCACGCCGTCGGGCGCGAATTCGCAACGATGTATATATATATATATATATATATATATATAAATAAAAAAACAAGCTGAATACCATGAATGACCCCGATGTTGAATGAAAGCTGATTATCAAATGATGTTGATACTTGCACAGCCAATTACCAGACAATACAAGCTGAATACCATGAATGATCGCGAGGTCAAATAAAAGCCGATTACTGAATGATGTTTATAATACTTACATAGCCGATTACCAAACATAATAAGATGGCGACTATGCGCGACCCCCACTACTTGTATGTCATGACGTCAATTTATTCGATAAAATAAATGTAGATACAAATTCCTGTCAGCTTGACTACACAATGTAAGGTGACATTGCAGTTAAAGATGACAAACACAAATCTGTCCATATCTTAACGAAGACATGTCCTTTGTGCGTGGCTGTTATAACGGTGAAGACGGACTGACCACATGCCTGGGCATGGCCCAACTCTATGATTGACAGGAGCTCTGAAGCGCTCGAGTTGCGATTGGTTACTGATCTCGTGGACGGTCTGACGACGCTTCTGCAGACCTCGGTGTAATGTTGTCTGTCGGTCCTTTGAAGTTAATTGCTACAATCACAGCAATGACGTAAATGTGAGGAGGAGAAAACAATTTGAAAACCCCTCCTATTGACAGAGTCAAACGTTGAGGTAAAAATGATGCACAGGCCTGGTTGTGAGTTGATCAACTTTCATGTGGAAGAATGGTGCCGCATCCCTCCTGCAGAATTCCAGATGCTGATGGACTCTTATGCCATGGCGCATACAGGCCCTACTGGCCACACGTGGTGGCCCATCGCCCAATTAGGTGACTTTACATTGGCGTTTCCATTTTTTTGTCAACTTCCTGTGTGCAACAACGACCAAAAAATATTTCTTGGCCACCGGAAACTTACTGATTTTAAGGATGTCATTAAGGACACAAACAACAGGCACGAAGAACTAATGCAACGTTAGATAGGGTCGTGTAATCGACACTGGGTAAAACCCGGAATTTTTATTTATTTATTTCTACGTCTTTAAACTTTTCATTAAATTGAATTATATACTTGAACACTGTATAACACAAATTGCCTTCATAATACTTCCATGAACTTGCGGTTTTGCCACACTTTAATTAAAAAAAATTAAGGTGGTGGTGTATAATGGTGATTTGTTCAGGAATGCTTCAATAGCACTAAACTTTCGGATTTTTTAAAAAACGAATGTTAAAATCATTATTGTATTGAAATTGAAGTAACTGCATGGGGTATCGTGTTCTATGAACTCTCTAGTTGTTTAATGTGTTGACATGACCATTACTGGAAGGTCAAGGCAGGTTAGGATGGGCGAATTCAACGGCAAGATCACCAATCAGTGTCAACCATCACCGGCCACCAACGCTGTTGGTGTCAACATTTCCCCACCCCCCCCTCCCACTTTTTTTAAGGTTTTTTAACGTCACCAACGTTGTTGTATTTAGTCTTCTGTCTGATACATTTGATTTGCTTCTTGCTTGTTATGCCAAGGCAACATGTTTCCATGGCTCTTCATGTGATGATCCATTTTTGTTCCATATTTCTTGGAAGAGATATCATTACTGGTGTTACAATTTCTTTATCAGACACAGGGAATTTAATCAAACATAAACCGTCATAGGGCCAGGAACCAAGTTCCACTCCGGTTATTGCCTCAGGGATCCCCGGCCAACAGGATGTGCCTGCTCCACTGATTTTATCCACAAGGTACGGACGATGACTGCATGACAATACTCACGTACGTGCTCCAATTAAGGCAATTTATGGTGATTATACAATTTACACTTTAGACCATGAATTGAAAAAGTGCATCCACTGCAAACTCGTTTCATGACATGCGTTGTACCTGATGTGGCAGCAGCCATAGTCCAAAGCACGACTCTTTTATCTTGACCACAAGATGCGAGCAGATATCGAGTGACATCACATTCACCATCTGCAGATGTACACACGTTTCAAAAACTTTATTACCTCCATATAATCATGCAACTTGGAACCCGTACACCAAGCTATGAGTATAATACAAGTGTAGCCTTTTACTTCCGATGGCCAAGGGGTATTACTTGATACTAATTATTGCACTTATTTATTTTTATGAAAAGTATTTATTTGACAGTATCCATGATTTGGGAAAAAGGCTGCATTCATCATAGCATATGAAAGATGAGGACATCAATTCACACCAATGCACTTTTCCATATACATATTTTCAAGTGTTTGTGTATTTCACAGCCGAACAGTAGCACCTGGAGGACCCATATTTTGGGTGTCAGTACTTCAGAATCTGGGCAAGATTTGAAACTACCACATGTTGGTCATGATGTCCGACCGCTATAAAGTGTATATTGGGATGTGGAATCAAGCAGTGCTGCCTCCAGTCAGCAGGCAAAAGTTTACCACCACCCCGCTACTAAAATTTGTTGTAAACCCCTCTCAAGACTTATTGATAGAGGTACCGTATATTCTTGTCCTGCATTTAACAGTATGTATATCTAAATGTTCCTCCTCGAGCCATATGGGATTATAAAAGATATCTTAAAAACACAAATATTTGCTGAATAAGATTTATTTTAAAACTAAATAATTTGATGCATCCATATAATAAACAAGAAAAAGAGCAATCACAGATTGCAGACCCTCACCAGGATTTGTTTTGTGTGGTGTACTTGTGTGGCGTTTGTGTACTGGTGTGTTACGTAATTAATAAGAGACGTAACTAGAACTACCACTTTATAACTGCTGTTAGTGATGACTGGATACCAAGACGTCCTGCTTTGATGCAAACCCGCTTTGATCGGACACCTATTCCTGACCGACTTAGTTATTTTATTATTATTCAATTGAATTCAGAATTGGATTAAAATAAATTCGATTCAAATCAAACGGAAGACCAAATAGGTACAGTCCTGCATCAGTCATCAGAAGGAACCCAAACAAGGAAAAAGCAAACATGAAGTCATCAGTAGGAACCTGGATAGGATTCACATTTCAGCTGTTACTCCTCCATCCTCAAACCCATCCAGGCACAGTCAAGTAAGCCTTGTTCTGAAGAAATTGAAAAAAAAAAATTCATTCTCACTGCCAGACTATGCCTCCGATCAAGTTGAAATTTAAATCATGTATTCCCCATCACTAAGAGATCAAAATTGTGAAGTTTCACATCGATTGATTAAGTCATTCCAGAGAAAACATCTATACGAATAAAAGGCAAAGTGTGCCTGTGTGTGTCTGTGTGCGTCTCCTCCATAACTCCAAAACCATAAAACCTAGCAGCCTGAAACTTTACATGCTTACCAAGAAAACTCCATGGAAATGCAAGAGTTAAAATTGGGTGTTGGGTTAATTAAAGCATCCTTTTTGAAGATAATTAACGCCCTTATTTAATTATATCCTTCACCAGGCGATCCTCGGCCACCTAACTCTCGGTGGTCTTAAGGCGTTTCCTGGGTAACCTCACCGGGGTCTGAAGCCGCCATGTTTTATGGCCTGCTCAACCATGCCTTAACTTGGACCAGGTCCCAATGATTTCTTCATGACAAAGTTCCCCCCCCCCCCTTAGAGGTGCTCTAAGGGGAATCAAAGCAAATCTAGTGAAACACTGACTTTTAAAAAATAGTTTTCAAGTTTGTGCGGAGCTCAAACTGATGTACCACGTGATGCGTGCACAAACAAGCAGGCAAAATGGCGGATTAATTATCTGCAATGTTTATATCACAGGCAACAAAGCTATGTTCCCTCCTGCAGCGATACACAAGAAAATGTGAAAGTTCCAATGCATTAAACTAATCTTTTTCTACTGTTTGGAGAATTATATTGAGTGAACAAAAAAAAAAAATTAAGAACATGCCAAAATGAAGCTTCATTGAGCTATACGATTTAATGTATGCACCGCTAGACCTCACACTCTGTCCCCCAAAGGGACTGCCTATCCATTGCATCTGCCAGATATGTGTATTTTCAGAGGTTTCGCGAGGTGCTCGACTGGCAATCAAAGCAAATCCGGAAGAAAAAAAAGCGGACGTTTTATAATAAAGTTGTAACGTTTGCGTGGACCCCCAAAACTGATGTACCACATGACACGTGCACAGACGAACAGGAAACATGGTGGATTATATGCAATGTCGATTTCACGGGCGATTGAACTTTGCGATGTCTCCAAGGTTGTTCTACATTATGCTGCAACTCTTTTGTGGATAAAGTCATTATTTAAACAAATTCATGTTCTTTCATCAACTGCTGCGTGCATGGTGAAGACTGGCTTTAAAGTTAAAGGGATCCCACATGATATGCAGCAACAGCCTGGCCAACCATTCCCTATCAACCATTTAATCGGAATGCTTGCATGAGTGCTTAAGCCATTTGCCGGGTGCCTTACAGTCGATAACGGTACCGCGCTACGTCCTCTGAGGGAAGCGTTCACTCACTGCAGACGCTTTTGCCCGCCATGTCATTCAGAGTGAGCGCTTCGTGCTCTTTCATCCTGAGCGAGTTGTGAAATAACACCTGATTTCTGTATTAATGTGTTTTCTAAATTACCGAGCTAAAAAATTTTTTTCCACCCGTCACACACAGCTGTTTATAAAGATTAATGTTTGTGAGCATATCCCTGAAACGTCTATATAAATGCAACGATGTTTTTCGGTGAAAGCTACTCTTGGTTTTTGAGTTGTTGGCAATATCAGCCGTGCGCGCGCGCGTGTATGCATGTATGTATGTATGTATGTATGTATGTATGTATGCGTGCGTGCGTGCGTGCGTGTTTCATAAAGCATCTCTCTCTCTCCCATCCTTGCTCTACCCCCCCCCCCCCAATACAGTGCAGTACCCTCCTCCCACATCTCCTCTCTCTGGACATATCCGGACAGGAGTTTGTCTCCAGACATGTCCAAGCAGTGTTTGGCTCTGGCCAGCTTGGCTCCAGAAGTGTCCGGGCGGTAATTCACGCTTCACCGCATGGCTACCTGTCTTCCCTTCCCCCACCCCTCTCTCCCTACCACCTTTATTATCCCCATCAGCGAAGCGACGAGTGGTATTTACTCGTGTGTGTATGTGTATGTATATATATATATATATATATATATATATATATATATATATATATATATATATATGTTTGCGGATCTGGGGTTCAAGTTTTGCCACAAGAGGAAGTGCTCAATTTCATCCCGAACATGCGGTCCTGAGGCCACCCAGCACAAATAACTTCATGCTCCAGCAGGTTGTTAAGCAACCACGAATGCCGATTGGTACTGCCAATCCTGACAGGGATTCACTACTTCACTCGCCCGAGTCCAAATTGTCAACAACCTGTGGACGGCCGCACAAAGGGGGCCCTCGATACATACTTGCGTGGAACTTACCTTAGGCCAAAAAAAAAAATTGTTTCCTATTGCATGGCCAAAAAAAATTGGGTAGGAAGGTATGGAATTTTTTTTTTTTGACAATTTTTTTTTGCCATGAATATAACTCGATTAAAAATGTTTCTTTTCCTTGGTGGTAGTGGTGGTGGTAGTGTTAGTGGGGTGGTGGTGGTGGTGG
>BROF01002013.1:133602-147021 GCA_024346535.1 Eptatretus burgeri | reverse complement strand
TATATATATATATATATATATATATATATAAAGTTTAACAGCAAGTCGAATGCATTTTTGCAAGTCTATTGCACCACCACTACCACCACACCACCCACCACCATTACCACCATCACCACCACCACAATAGGTGAAACTAACCGTGAAAAGACCGATCCACAAAGCAGTCCTCGTGCGCGTTTGACTCCGGCGCCGCCATTTTGAAACTCACTGACGCAACACGCGGGATTCAAAATGGCGGCGCCCGAGTCCAAATTGTCAACAAAAATCGTAGGGTCGCATATAAAAGCAATGGGTCAGTAGGAAACCGGAAACAAACTCCTTTTTTTGTTTGGCCTAATCAGGTGCAACCAAGCAGAGTTGCCAAATATGCACCAGCGAACAAGAGCCAATTGGTGGGGTAAAACTTCTGGCTAACTACATGTGGACTACGCTGGACCAATTGAGGAAAAGACACGAAAAACTGGGTACATCTATAATATAAGCAATTTATTTATAAAGTGAGGGTGAGGAAAGGCATGTGGAACAATAAAAGGTTTGAATACAAAGCAGTATGTAGAGCAGGGGAAAGCAAGTTTAGTGATGCGGCAAAAGGAAATACACGTATATACAAAACACAAGAGACAGTGCCAAGTTTCCCCAACACTAAACTTCTGAAATATTATCTTATACTAACGTGACAGGTGTCATCAGACATACCCTGAGGAATGTTAGAGAGCAAGAGAGATCAGGAAAAATTTGTGGTGTTGGCGACCTCTTTTGTTACCTTGTGCAGTCGACGAACTAACGCAACGCAATCGCTGAGGAGGGGGAAGGGGGGAGGAAAACTGAAGGTGTCTCAGGTGCGTGATTGGAGGAGGTGCAAAATGAGGGGTGTGATGAAGTGCAGTGAAATGCAGATGAGGTGCAGAGAAGAAAAATGTAAAAGATGTGGATCAGAGATAATATTTGCCTGGGTATTTGCTGATGCTCTTTTTATGAATATGCGTCCACAGTCGACGAGACCAAACATAAAGAGCGTGTGAGAAGATAGCTTAATAATGAAGTGCAACTGTTTCGGCTTGGACCCAATAAATGTGCTCACTCCATCTGCCTGTTCAACTCCGCTGACCCCCACACCCCCCACCACCCCACCACCCTACCATTTTGGAGTTAATGCCATAGAGCACTATTTTAACCCTTACCCTATCATCCGAGCCTATCATCAAAAAATGTCACTGACATAACTCCTCCTCGCGGGGCCATATATATATATATATATATATATATATATATATATATATATATATATATATATATATATATATATATATATATATATATATATATATATCCGACCCGTGTTCGTGGGCGTACTACGAGGGTGGGGGTGGGGGCTGTGTTGTGTCATGGTCCATATACCGGTCGTGGGGAATGAACAGAGATTAGGGAAACAAAATACAGTGCAGGGGTAGATGGCAAGAAATTACAGTACAGGGTAGACATCCATACAGATGAACAGACAACAAGGACTCTGTGCAGCTTTAAACAATAAAGGGGAATTTGAGAATTCGGCATGCGCTTCTAAAGCCATGCCGTCGGCGAAGGTTCCAGAAGGCTCGTGCTATTCACACATGCCCAGAAGCCATGACAGTAAAACAACGTGTGCCCAAGGTGATTACTGCCCTGATGGCACATGTCA
The DNA here is from genome assembly GCA_024346535.1 of Eptatretus burgeri. Classification (NCBI taxonomy): domain Eukaryota; kingdom Metazoa; phylum Chordata; class Myxini; order Myxiniformes; family Myxinidae; genus Eptatretus; species Eptatretus burgeri. The sequence goes on along the minus strand of BROF01002013.1, from coordinate 145,340 downwards.
TTACATGCTGATGTGCTATGATCCCAACGGGTCGAGAGTGGACGCGAGCTACCCAACCCAACGCATTTGATGACAAAATAACCCCTTCAGGGAAAGCGCGATTCATAACTTACATCACGGAAATAACTCTTCTAAGAGTCTGCGTGCTGTGTGCGTTTCAATTTTGGCAAATGGTTTAGAAAACTGTCGCAATATATTCGGGGCTAAAGAATACGAGTTGCAGAACAAGATTTTCCAAAAACAATGTTTTTAACAAAATTCTGACCGATTATTTTGCTAAAATGTTAGCATGTAGTGAGCTACAGTGAGTGAAAGGAAGAACTCACAAAGAGAGTTGTCAGGTGAGAAGCAACATCCAAGGATGCCAAGATCATGACATCGCCGTTCCATGTGGAGGCAATGTAGGTCTCTATCCCACAACTCCAAGTTTCCTTCTGAGGAACCAGATGCAAAAATATTGCCATCGTGTGTACAAGCCACTGCAGTGACACTGCCATCTCGTACCTTCCTTTCCCTGGAATAAAACAATAAAGAAAGTGGATGAATGTTCAGCTGTGCTTCCCAGTAAGTGAGGGTAATCAAGGATGCCTGCAGATCATGGATATGATGAATGGAAATAGTTACAAAACTATCAAACATACATTCACATAACAGCTTCCAAGTGATGTCTCAATATGACAAAACACCTCAAAAGGGCAATAAAAGGTTCTAATCTCAGAACTGAAAGATAATGGCCCTGCAATACCGACATGTACAAACCATGTTGTGTATTACTGCAATATAAAAAAAAAAAATTATGAAGAAAGGTCATGGAAAAGTGCAAATGAAATGGTTTCGGAAGTGAACTGCATCACCTGTTGATTACAAAAAGGAGTGGAGCAATGATAAAGTAAACTACTCAAAAATACAGGAGCAAACATTAAATTACCTGCCACTGTACCACAAATTAAATTGAGTTGGCAGTTCAGGTGTTCTCACGTGAACCTCTAACTCATAATGTAAGGAACTCAGGATAAAATCCTATGCAGAATGTGTTTGTCAATTGTGTACTAATGTCCTTTTAAACGAATGTAAAAGTACACCAATGCCATTGTCTTGCTTGTGATTTATGTGAAAGCTCCTTCCTGAGCCAAAGATAGACCAAAAAACAAACACGACAACCACGACTGCTACTGCTACATTCTTGTGGGATCAGGAAGGATTTTGGTCCAAGTCTTTCATGAACCGGCTGGCCAATCATATTGTTCGAATAAAATACTTATTTAACTATGCACGCATGAAAATAGAAATAAGATTGTCATGCAGGGAAAGATACGTACGAGTGAAATTTCTACAGATTGACAGATGTTTCATCTTTTAAAATAACTATTAGGGTATAGGCCGATAGTTAAATAAATACTTGAAGGTATCACTGCACCCACAACCCATGTTAATTATGATGTGAACTGATACAATTTAAAAGAGTAACACTTATAATCTGCTAATTTAAAGCTGACCAGACTCAGTGGAATAATGTTTAGAGCATCCGCTCTGAATCTGGGACGTTGGTGGTTTAAACCCCGACCAAGTCAAACCAAAGACGTTTTCTTTTAATGGTACACACTGCTTTCTTGCTTGACATTCAGCATTTAAGAGGATAGAGCACGAAAAATCAACACTGGGAAGGCAATGGCAAAACACTCAGTTTAACCCTTGCTAAGAAACTGCTTCAGAATCATCAATGCTCTATTAAGAGTATTGTACATCAAATCAAAAATCCAACATCATCAACGTGTTGACACCATATTTAACTATGTATGTTGAGAGTAGGTATAATTAAAGTATCGATATTTACGATTACCTCCACCACTGAAGGTGGACGGAAGTTATGCTTTCACCCGTCTTTCTGCGAACAGAATATCTCAAAAGGTTGTGGACGGATCCGGAAGAAACTTGGTGGACAGGTTGGGTGAGTCACAAGGACGAATTGATTAGATTTTGGTGAAGATTTGCATCCGGATACGAGAATCTTTTAATTGTTTAAGTGATTATTCACCATTGAGAGATAGGGCCAAAAATGATATACATCGTGTGATATCTCAAAAAATTTGTGGATGGATTGGGATGAAACTTGGTGAATGAGGATAGGTCCGTGTTGATGATGAGAACAAGACTATTAGATTTTGGTTAAGGTCCAGATCCAGATCCAGACCTTCAGTGGGACACAAATCGTACACTTTTCAACCTGGTGGAGGTATGCACTCCACCGAGAACCGTTCCAGCGAACCTGTCCACGCAGCGAAAGACAGGGTTTTGCAATCACGTGTGTGTGTGTGTGTGTGTGTGTGTGTGTGTGTGTGTGTGTGTGTGTGTGTGTGTGTGTGTGTGTGTGTGTGTGTGTGTAACTATTTTTTTACCATTTGAGCTTTTGTCATCAAATTTTTAACAAAGCTTTATGAGAATATGGAGAAGACAAAATAATAATTTTGTTAAAATAATTACTCTGTGCACGCAAAACAAAAAGCAGGGTTAAGTGATCAGTTGTTTATATATGTATGTCATACGTGTCTGCATTTTGTTAAGTGCATTTCAAAAACCGTTCAGCGGAGGAAATTGAAACTTCACCACATGTCACATGACCATATAATAAAGCGGTCACTCTTGAGGTCAACATCGGCCAATTTTCTAAAATCCTCAACTTTCTTCTGATTGACTAGAAATTTGAACAACATTTTCATATCACCTCACTGAATTCAACACACCAATTACTTCTGAGGCCGACATAAGCCAAAAGGTCAACAGAGGCCAAATTTCTGAAATCCTCAATTTGCATCCGATCGACTTGACTTTGAACAGGATTTTCAGAAAAATGACCACCATATGTCACGTGGTCTGGCAGCCATAATTGATTCAAAGAAAAAAACAACAAAAGAGTTGGCTCGCACCAAGTCCTTCTCAAGACGGCACGGGGAATGTATTCCATGAACACCCTCTAGTTTTCATTATTATTGCTCTCGCCAGAGGAGAGGGTATTGCATTTGGTTCCATCTGTCTGTCTGTACAAAACAAGTGTTTTTCTCCACAACCACTTGTCGAATTGAGACGAAATTTTCACCACAGGAGCGACGACTTATGTAGAATGTTTTAATGACACTTAAGTCAGTCATGTGGTGTGGCAGCCATGTTGGAAAAAGGAAAAAAATAAAATAAACCTTTGGACCTCTGCATCTCCGAAACAGCACCAAAAAAAAAATTGACATGCCATATGGCAAGTACTCCTGATGGGGAATAAATGAATAGAATAGAATGCTACATCCGATCAGTATAAAAATTGAGGGTCATCGATGGATAAATTGGTCTACAGAAAAGAAAAGAAAAATTGATGTCATTGGTCACATGGTTCGGCAGCCATATTGTTTTTAAAAAATCATTTTAAAACCTTCAAAAATTAGTGAAAAAATGGGTGAACATATTGAGGCGAAACTTTACACGTGTGACCGCCTATCCACGAGGAACAAAACGTTCATACATATGTTGTCATAGGTCACATGGTATGGCAGCCATATTGGATTTACCCTAAAACCTCTAAAAAAAATCTTCCCCAGAACGGCTGGACAGATCGAGGGGAAGCTTCACACAAATGTTCCCCAAACCAAGGGGATAACAAGGGTGTTCATGCATAATTGATAGGTCACATGGTCTGGCGCCATATTGAATTTAAGGAAAAAAATAAAATTACGTTTTCTCTGGAACCGATTATCCAATCAAAACGAAACTTTACAAATATCATAACATTTTCAGGGTAGGAGCAACCCCCCCCCTCCACCCAATGAAGAATATTTTAATGATAATTGTTACATCAAAAGGTCAAAGGGTATGGTAGCCATTTTTGATGAAACATAAAAAATTGAGACATATATCTATAATTCCAGCAATGTGTCTGTGTGTCCGCTGTTTCTCGACAACCACTGGTCTGATCTAATTGAAACTTGCCAGGCATATTGCTGGGGACCTGAGGATGTGCCTTTTCAAGGTTTGATATGAATCGGACAAGTGCTTCCCAAGTTATGGCCATTTATTTACCAAACCAATGACAAGACACGTTGTTGCGTGGGCGTGGCCGATGGGGAAGGGAAGCTCAGCCGCGTTCGCCATTACGGGTTACAACGTACAAACTTCCGGATAGTGATGACTTCGTGTATTCTAATAATTTCTCGATTTCTTATGCGCATTTATAGATAAACACAATGCCCCAAGTTATGATCGTTTTCATACAAGACTGTGTATAAATTTCGGTAACGTCAGAGTGCTGGTATGCTCCGAACCAGGAAGTAATTTTTTTTCTCTCCTCTTCTCTTTTTGTTTTCCCTTGCCACGACATTGCGAAAAGGTAAACTACGTTGGCGCTAATTGAATAATTGGGTATTAAAACTAAATTGCGAATAATCGTAACTGCGAATAATATGCGAACTTCCGGGCCACGCACGTACGGGCATGCAAGAGCGAAGAAACAGCCTGTGTGGTTGTTGTTTGTTGCTCGCGTTTGAATTTTTTTTTATTACGGGCACGTACTAGTATATCTAAAACCGCTGATCGGAAAAATTTGAAACTTGGCACATCTCATTCTTCTCTTCATCAGTGAAGTGGTCGACCAGCCATAAATTATTTAATCAAAATCCTTATTTACTATTGAGATTCAGTGTGTCTATCCAGGCCGAAATATTTTTACCAATCGAGCTTTTGTCATCAAATCTGCAAAGATTTATGGGATTATGGAGAACACAAATTAATAAACAAGCAGTCATAGACTGGGACTTACGAAATCGTCAACTTGACCTCTGATCTTGTCTAATAAAAGCTGTCTCTAGAGAAGGTAGCGACGCAAACCAGAAGTTTATACGATGATTCTGTACCAAACCATCAAAAATCGAATGTTTAACCTCACTGTGACCTTGACCTTTGACCAAAATCTAATCAGCGCGAGCCATCACCCTCCTGAATCACGTGGTGCGATTTGACATTGGTAGCTTCTTCCGTTCTCGAGTTACCGCGGATTAACGCAACGTAAAGGTAACACTCGACGGCCCCCCCAACTCAAATGGACGCTGGGGCAAGCGCGATGTCAGCGCGCACACGCAAAACCTTTGCGTGACTCAACGACTCGTCTGCTGAGCACGCTGCGCCACGTGACGAGCCGTGACGCGGCGCGTGAAATATTTTTATACAATCTTAAAACGTCTCCAAAACATCCGATTTTTACCAGAATTTCGACAACCGAGTGTTAGGCGTCCGAAGCGATCGCAAAAACCGAAGACAAAATTAAAATCGAAGTTAAAACGAACTCTTAACGTCGACCGAAGCAAAAATACTCCATTTCTCCACAGGAATTTACGGAATTATTTAATATTATTTTATAACACTGAAATTTTTAAAACAGCCATAACTCGACGAATTGACACACAAATTCTGCCAAACTTACCTCGATCTTCCAAACTCACGCTCCGTCAACAATACCTGTGGTAACTTTTCTCGAGTTATCATGTTTTGGACGTTTGACCTCACTGTGACCTTGACCTTTGACCGATTTTGACCAAAATCTAATCAGCGCTAGCCATCACCCTCCTGAATCACGTGGTGTAATTTGACATTGGTAGCTTCTTCCATTCGAGTTATCGTGCCTACAAACAAACAAACACACAAACAGAGGACGGAAGTGATCAATATACTTACGAAATCTTTAGATTTCGTAAGTAAAAATACAATTTTTTTCAAGCTATCAATTTCATCAAGTTTAATTTGAGTACAAAGCAGATGCGGATGGGATTTGCATTTTGATATGCTTTCTCATTATTGTTTTTATAAACCGGAGTACTTTTGAATCAAACCAATGTTATATTAACAGACAGCCGCTGCAATTACATTTGTGTGTAAAAATAAATAAATAAATAAATAAAATTATATGTATTGTTTTTTTATTTCTTTTTAAGATAGCTATTAATGCTCGTTACCTGTCAAAATTTCTCTCTTTCAGGATTCTCGATTACCAAGAGTGTGCTTTTCAAAAATTGAAATCTAAACAAGATAGACTCTTGGAAGAGTGAGATGACAGGATAAAAAGGCGACAAAATGACTGGGGCAGTGCAGCCACATTTGGTCTCAACAATCATGGAAATGAATAGACATGAAAAAGGATAGAGAAAGAGTAACCCGCAAGTAAGAGGGTTGTGTGAGGTAGGGTTAATAGGAGTACAAAATACTGAAGGTAGGGATGGGGTTGGAGGTGTGACATTGGATAGTGATGCACCGCCCTACTTGAAGCCCTGGGAGGTAAGAAAGGCATTATACAGCCTCAAGAAGGAGGTTCCACAAACGAGACAAAAGAGGATCAAAAGAGTGGAGCTTGGCAGCAAGTCTGGATTTTGAGGGTTTAACCAAGAGGGATTATTGGAAGAACGTAAACATTAACGAGGAACTGGGATGGGTCAAAAAGCGATAAAAAAGACGCCTGCTCCGACCTTTCTGCGATGTGTGAGCAACATGAGTCATAAATCTCGTTATGGTAAACACGAGCAAATACCACCCGTCGCTTCGCTGACGATAATACAAAAGGGGGGAGGAATAAAAAGATGGGGGAAGAGGGAGATAGGGTGGGGAATAGAGGGTGGGGAGTGTGAAGAGGTAGAGGGTAAAGGAGAAAGGAGGGAGGGAGAGTGAGGAGGGGTGAGGGAAGGTAAGACAGTGTGAGGTGAGAGGAAGGGACGACAGACGTGCAGTCGAGCGTTAATTACAATTCATGCTGCTTCATCAAAATGATTCTGTATTGAATAAAGTGAAGATGGAAACAAAATAATGTCTGAAATCCATTTTCTACCAGTCATATGAGAAACACGCTTCAGAGACAAACACCGCCTGGACACGTCCGGAGACAAACATCGTCCAGACATATCCAAACAGACAGACAGAGAGAGGAGATGTGGGAGAAGGTAGAGCAAGGATAGGACAAAGAGATAGAGTGAGAGAGAAGAGATAGGGGAGTTAGCAGAATGTCATGCTTTATACACACACACACACACACACACACACACACACACACACACACACACACACACACACAGCAATTTTTCGGGAATCGGCAGGTTGGAGTCAGTGATTACCGAATACAGTACAGTGTACAACCCAGAAACCTCGAGTAACTTTCACCGAAAAGCACACATTTATATAGAGGTTTCAGGGATATGATCACAAACATTATTCTTTATAAACAGATGCATGTGATGGGTGGAAAAAAAAATTGGCTTGGTAATTTTGAAAACACGTAAATATGGTAAACGGCTCGGAAATTGGCTGTTATTTCACAACAACTTTCTCAGGGTGACCGAGCACCAACAACTCACTCAGAATGGCATAGCGCGGTACCGCTATAGACAGTGGGTACTTGGCAAGTGGCTTAAGCACTCATGCAAGCACTCCATTCAATGGTTGATTAGGAACAGTTGGCCAGGCCGTCGCTGCATACCATACAAGATCCCTTTAACTTTAAAGCCAGTCTTCACCACGCACACAGCAGTTAATGAAATAAAATGAATTCATTCAAAAAATGACTCCACAAAAGAATTGCTGCTTAATGCAGAACAACCCTGGAGACACCACAAAGTTCAATCACCCGTGAAATAAACATTGCAGAAAAATCTGCCATTTTGCCTGCTTGTCTGTGCATGTGTCACGTGGTACATCGGTTCGGGGTCCATGCAAACATCACAACTTTATTTTAAAACATCCGTTTTTCACCAGATTCGCTTCGATTCCCTGCAGAGAAACATTCAAAAATATTGACACAGATCTCACAGACGCTATGGATAGGCAGTCCCTCTGGGGGACAGGGCACGAGGTCCAGCAGTGATTGCATTAAATCATACAGCTCAATGAAGCTGGTTAATTTTGGTACATTCCTAAATTATTTGTTCTGTCAATATAATTCTCCAAACAGTAGAAAAAGGTAAGTTTAATGGTTTGGAGATTTCACATTTTCTTGTGTATGTATGGAGAAGGAGGGAACATAACCTTGCTGGTTAAAAAATAAATAGGTATAGTGGCTTAGTTATAAGACTCGTTATTTCTTTAAATTATCAGATTTCACAACAGATTTTGACACTTATTTAATCCGGACGATATCAGATCCCGAAAACCGAAATAATATTTCAAGGATGTACGTTAATTAGTCCATGAGTAGATAGTGGAAGAAAAAAAAAAAAAAAAAAACAACGCTTCATACCATGCATAAAATTACTCCAAGCTCCTAATTTGAAAACTACAGGACTTACAAAGGCGATGTATACAACGATTCTTAGCAATTATGAGAGGCATTCAATGAGTGAGGAAAATGGGAAATAAATTAATTAATTAACTTCATCATTAAGAAATTGTTGCGGCCTGTTCCAAGTCAGGACATTGTTGAGCAGGCCAAAAAAAACATGGTGGCTTCAGACCCCAGCGAAGTTACCCAGAAAACGCCACAAGACCTCACTGAGCGAGGTGACCGAGAATATCATTAAATAAGGCCGTTAATTACCTTCAAAAGGGGTGTTTTAATGAACCCAAACACAATTTTCAGTCATGCACTTCCTTGGAGTTTTCTTCATATGCATGTCAAGTTTCAGGCTGCTAAGTTTTATGGTTTTGGAGTTATGGAGGAGACACACTGACGTTTATTAGTATAGATTTACAATATTGCATGTGATGTACATTTTGACAAAAGGCAATATAGTAAGCCATACCCAAGACATTTCCTCGTGAGTGAATCCCACAGCATCAGTGTGCCATCTACAGCTCCCACAATAAGCTGCAAGGTAGCAGACCCATCCTCGTTTTTGGGGACAAAGGCACAAGCACGACCACCTGCCAGACTTTCACGTTCAAGCACACCCAGTGAGATTCCAGAGTGGGCATCATACAAGGCAGTTCGTCCATCCATTCCTGTACTGGCCAAAACTGCACCGCTGGCATCGAAACAGCAGCTCCGTGGAGCATAACTCCCATGAGGATACAGTGGTGAGTAGGCAACCTCTCGCAGATCGGAGAGCCGAAATACACGGAGAGTTTTGTCAGGCGAGCAAGATGCGAAACCCCAGTGGCAGGCTGTCAAATTACTCACTTCATCCGAATGCACTTCCAGTGAAGCTACCAAATGAATCTGCAACCACAAACCAGGTGAGAAAACATCTCACGATCAGGAGTGATGATGTGTTTAATAATTATCCACTGCTACACAAACAGTAATACTGAAAAACAAGCTTATTGGTAATGGAACACATCCCCTGGGTTCACATCTGAATGCCAATGAGATCAAGTCAAAACACTTCCTATTATGGACATTCTATACATTTAATACAACACAAATAATCAAGATAATCTACCAAGATACAAACTTACAAACCTATTATCAGTGTACCCTCCCTCTGGGTGGGGGGGAGTTTGTGCATTATTTAATGAAAAAGCACATTTTGTATCCAGTATTACAAGAAGTCTGTGTCGGGCTGCCTGAGTGCACTGCTCCCTCCAAAACCTCAATCCATCCGAGGAGGAGTTTTAGCTCCCAACAGTATAAAAATAAAATAAAATAAAATAAGACTCACATGAAAATCAAATATTCATTTTCACCTAAAATTTGTCAACATTATTTATTTACCAAATTATTCGATGCTATCATGGATTTATATATATATATATATATATATATATATATATATATATATATATATATATATATATATATATATATATATATATATATATATATATATATATATATATTGTTGTGGTTGAGGAAATTCGTAAACCACCATTCAGGTCCTGTAGGTGAGATATCTCTGTAAGTACATGTGTAGTTAGCCCAAACCCGTTTTTTAGAGGGAATAAATGTGATTCATTTGGGCTGCGACCCTTTAAGATAGCCGTGTTTCTGTTCTATCTTTATTTTGAGCCAACCACGTCTCAACCGCCATCACACAACAACCACCAACCGCAATGCCGCTTCACAACAATAACAACGCCAACAGCCACGACCCTTACCTTCACAGCACACCATCCCGCAACCATCGCATCACCGCCATTCCAAGCGTCACTGTGGCCAGGGACCGCCACTTTAGACCCTCCACCACCTTCGCCTCTCCTTCTGTGGCCATTCCCGCACCGCTTGTGGGCACCGAGCGTCAGACTGTCCTGGACTCGTACAGGGCGCGCGCCGAGCAGCGGGTGCAAAAATCGGCCTTTCCGAGGAGAAGTCGGATCAGGAATGAAACAAGCCCACTTCTGATCCGTTCTATCAGCAAGCGCGGGGCGATTTGGCCCCGCCTCCAGGCGCGTCGGAGTAGAATCGATATATGCAAATTCGAGGATCAGGGGAGGTTCACGCCCACTTTTCCTCCATCCAATGGGCGAGCGTGGCTCCACCCCCGAGCTCATCCTGATCCGGAAATTTGCATATGGGTTCTCTTGCCGTACTATAAAGCGCCGAGCGCGGGGCGAATTCAGTCAGTTTTGGGCTCGGGCGAGTTGGAGAGGTGTGGCGGCGGCGGAGTGTGGCAGCAGCAGTCAAGACGGGTCTGGAGGCGAGTCAGTCTGTCGGGGTTCGGAGTCTGTCGGGGAGCTGTAGAGAGAGGAAGCCGGGAGCGCGGTCGAGGTCGCAGTGGAGTCGCTCGTCGCGGGACCCAAGCAAGCCAGCTATCCTCTTTCCCCAGAGCATCAACAATTCCCCCCTTTTTCCCCCCCGCGCTGAGATAGTGCGGAAAGGGGGCCCTGTTCCCACCCCGTTCCAAGCAGTGCCAACGAAACCCGCGGAGGAGCGCGGAGTCGGGGCACCGCTGCCACATTTGTGGCTCATCACAAGATGGGTAGGCTCCACCTGGTCTCGTGCCCACAGGCCCCGTCTGCCCCCTTGTCGTTGAGGGTGGCCCTTTTCTTTTGCTTTTGAGTATATGTGTTGTCGGCGCCGTCTGTAAAGTAAAACTGTGTAAGTGTTGCCGTGTGGTCGCGTAGTCGGTAGTAGATCTGCATTGTGGTGTTTCTTTTGTTGCAATTGCTTTTGGTGCATAATTGTTGTAATTGTATATGTGTGCTTTCCGTGTGCCACGGAATAAATGTGCCTCATGTTGAACTGTTTTTCCCGTTTCGCTTCGTCTTTTCTTTAATTGAATCCCCATCTTGCTTCACGTAAAGGTTTGGTAGTGGGCTAAATACGCCCGATAATTAATCGGAACCGTTGAGGTTGACGATAACACCGCTCAGTTATCCCGATAGTATGGAACGGGTCGCGTAAAGTGGCCCGTGTCCGGAGTCGACCTGCGGCGAGGTGCGATCACCCGGTCTACCCTCCGTGTGGGTACTCAGGTAGGTCGAATTTGGCGATAAACCCTATCCCACGCGGGGGATCGATTGGCACGATCGTGGTGAGGCCGAAAGGCCCACCCGTGACTAGTTCCCGGCGTTAGTCCGAGAGGGTCACGACAGAATTGTCCGTCTGGTGGGCGACGTGCCGCGATTCGAGTTAAGTGGTCGCTCGCATGCTGGCGGGCGCGAATTCGCAACAAAATATATATATATATATATCTATCTTCTTCTTCTTCTTCTTCTTCTTCTTCTTCTTCTTCTTTCGGCTGCTCCCGTTAGGGGTCGCCACAGCGGATCATCCGTGTGATCCGCATAGTGATTTGGCACAGGTTTTATGCCGGATGCCCTTCCTGACGCAACCCTGGTCGCCTCTT